>JAAGNO010000001.1:0-29004 GCA_033439905.1 Ceryle rudis
CCACCGCGGCCTCCAGGCGGCGCCGCCGCCGCTCGCTGTGACCGGCCCCGTGCCGGTCAAAGCGAGCGGCGGCGGCAGGGGAGCGGGAGCCACCGGTCCCTCAAAGCCGAGGGAGCCGCCCGCCCGCGCCTCCAGAGAACTTCTCGCCCCGTGCGCCCCGGTTGCTCGTTCGCTCCGTGCTGGGAACTTGGTGGGGTTTGGTGCAATTCTGGATTATGTTCCTGCTGAGCTGGTCTGCAGGGAGCTGAGCCAGGGGAGGAAGAATGCGGGTCTACTTAATGGTCTTCTGCCTTATCTGCTGCACCGCGAACGGGCAAGTAGCGTATTCCATTGCCGAGGAGACGGAGCGTGGGGTGTCTGTGGGGAACATAGCGAAGGATTTGGGAATAGACGCAGCTACACTTTCAGCTCGGAAATTTCGCATGATCACCGGTTCAAGTAAGCAATACTTTAATATAAATGCAAGCACGGGGGCTTTGTTTGTTAACGAGCCCATAGACAGAGAGCAGCTTTGTGAATTGAAGTCTGCCTGTCTTCTGAATTATGAACTTGTCTTAGAAAACCCTCTTGAGCTTTACAGGATGGAATTTAAAGTCTTGGACATAAATGACAATTCCCCGAGCTTTCCCTTAAGTGAATATCATATAAATGTACCTGAGTTCCTGTCACCTGGGGCACGGTTTACACTCCCCAGTGCCCAAGATCTTGATGAAGGTACCAACAGTGTCCAGAATTATACTCTGAGCCCCGATGAACATTTCCATTTGGAAATGCAGACGCGCGGGGATGCGAGTAAATACCCTGAATTGGTGCTGAAAAAAGCCTTAGACAGGGAGCAGCAAGCCACTCACAGACTTATTCTTACAGCCAAAGATGGTGGGGATCCTCCAAAGTCCAGTGATGTTCCAGTCATTGTGACTGTGCTGGATACCAATGACAATGCACCAGAATTTGAGCACTCAGTCTACAGGGCGAGTATCTTGGAAAACTCTCCCAGTGGCACTTTGGTAGTGCAAGTGCACGCCACGGACTTGGATGAGGGTCCAAATGGAGAGGTCAGGTATTCATTTAGCAATACTACTTCTGCTGATCTACAGCGAATGTTCTTAATTCACCCGCACACTGGGGAGGTGACAGTCAATGGCGTTTTAGCTGTTCAGAGACCTCACCTCGAGATGCTTATTGAGGCAAGGGATAATGGAGCATTTGGGATGTCCAGCACAGCTAAGCTGCTGGTGGAAATCACTGATGTGAACAATCATGGCCCCGAGATAACAATTACATCCCTTTCTAGTCCCATTCCTGAGGATGCTCTTCCTGGCACAGTGATAGCTCTGCTCAGTATTTTGGATAAGGACCCTGGGGAAAATGGGAAAGTAACCTGCCAGATCCCTGATAACCTTCCCTTCCAGTTAAAGCCTTCCCTTGAAAACTACTACAGCCTAGTCACCAGTGGGCTTCTGGACCGGGAGCTGATCAGTGAGTACAACATCACCATTACTGCCACAGACCTGGGCTCTCCACCCATCAGCACTCAGAAGATCCTCTGGGTGCAGATTTCCGACGTGAATGATAACCCTCCTGTCTTCACTGCTGACACTTTTGATGTGTTTGTGGAGGAGAACAATCCACTTGGTGCTTTTCTCTACCAGGTCTCAGCATCTGACCCTGATGTGGGGGAGAATGGACAGGTCACTTACATGCTCAGGAATTCCACAGTTGCAGGCAGTCCCCTGGCCAGCTTTTTGTCTGTGAGCTTGGCCAATGGGAGCATCTATGCAAAACGTGCCTTTGACTTTGAGCAGCTTACGAGCTTCTATTTCCAAGTGGAAGCCAAGGACAATGGGTCACCAGCCTTGAGTGCTGCCATAACTGTGAATGTTTACATCTCAGACCAGAATGACAATGCCCCAGCCATCCTGTACCCCACCAGCCAGAATGGCTCAGTAGCTGTGGAAGTTGTGCCCCGCCTGGCTGATGAGGACTACCTGGTGACCAAAGTGGTGGCTGACGATGAGGACAATGCGCAGAATGCTTGGCTTTCCTATCACCTTGCCCACTCCTCTGACTCCACCTTGTTTCGCTTGTCACCACACTCTGGTGAGCTGCGCACCACACGCTCCATGCGTTCCACTGACTTCCTCAAGCACAAGGTGGTTGTGGTGGTGCGAGACCATGGGGATCCACCACTCTCCTCTACTGTGACTGTGGGCATCTTGTTGGCTGACACCTTGCCTCAGGCATTGCCCGATTTTGATGACAGCGGGGAGCCACCACCACTGCTCAATGCTACAAACATCTACTTGATTGTTTCTCTTGCTTGTGTCTCCTTCATCTTTGCAACGTTCCTCCTCTTTCTTGCCATTGTGCGGCTGTGCCGCTGCCGGACTTGCTGTTGCTGCGGCTGCTGCTGCCCAGCTGATGAGTATGAAAAGTATTGCTATAGTGTGCACATGCTTCCCAGCTCCCACCTCCCCCCAGACATGCTGGAGGTCACTGGTGTGGGTAAACTGACTCATACCTACTTGTACAGGGCATCTGTAGGTCTTGGGCATAGTAACAGCAGCACCCCAAATGGTGATGCTGGGAACATTCCCAGTGGCTCAAGGTTACAAGTGCCAGGACCCTGCATCCAAGTGCAGCAGGTCCAGAGTGATCAGTTGAGTGCTGTCCTTGTGGTAAGTACTTCTTCCTTTCACTTTTTTTTTTTTTTTTTTTCCCCTCCCAGGCACATGGTCTCCTGTCTACCCTAGGTTGCTGTCAGTGCAGAAGGTACTGAGGGTATTTGCAGGAGACCAGGCATTGTTTGATGGAACCTGGAGGAAACTTCGGTTCATTTTTATATTTTTCCTAAAGCCAAGATCTCTGGGTGGAATATGGTTATGGGATGACAAAAGAGACTTTATCCCATAAACATTTAGGACCTTCAAACATAACTGAAGGTAAAGTTTGAAGTGAAAACTAAATACTTTTCAAGCCAAGCCATTGTCTTCAACTAGCTGAGTAGGGGCATGACAAGGGTCTATGCAACTTTCTAACCCATGGGTGGTTCTAATCTACACTGTATAGAGCCTGTGAATTTTTTTTTTTAAATTATTTTTATCCCCACCCCTCCCCCATTGCTGTATTTTTTTTCATTGAAGGGTGAGTAGTTTGCTGAGCCAAGTTGCTGGTTTACAGTGTCCAACATAAGCCTGCGGCAAAATAACAGGAATTCAATACCCAGCACCTCTTTAGGAAATATCATTTCTAGTGCTCATCTCTCTTTCCAATCAATCCATAGATTTTGTGGATCTAAAATAATTCTCCTCTGAGACTCTGACCAAGCTGGTTCCTTCTCAGTAGTGTGATGGGTGACTTTGCAGGAGAAAACATCTTTGATTGCAGTGTAGGGCTACAAGGTGTGTTAAGTCTGCAGGTCAGATCTGCTGGTTGTGTTGCTGTTTCACTTGTCCAAGATTCAGTTTTCTTATAGGCAAAACTACACTGTTACGTTTTTTAATGGGTGCTGTGAGTTGTCTTTATATTTTTGTAAAGTTTTGAGATGTTTTGCCTGCAGACTGTCATATTTCCTTAGTGTGCATAATGGTAACTGACCACTGTTGCCCCTGTGCGGGCTGCTACTCTGTGGTAGGAGCTATTCCAGATGTTTCTAAGGCGAATGTAAGAACCCATGTTAGACAGACATGGTATAATCTGCTTCCTCCAGTTGTTTTTATCCTAATTTACAGTTATTAGAGGTTGCCCTAAGCCTGTAACCTTTATGTTTATTTTCATTTTTGAAATCATTATTGTACCTTTAAATACATGTAAATGGTCAGCCCCCTTTTGAACCTCAATGTAAGGGGCAGCTTGGGAAATTTCTTTGGATGATCAAATGCATATTCAGCTATATAACACTTCCTTTTATAACTCTTGAATTTCAAACTAGTGATTTTTAGTAAGTTTTCCTGTATTCTAGAAAAGACACTTCTGTGTCCCTTCAAACTCAAACCATTCTATGATTCCTAATTTGCTTGTAATTATGGAAGTAGTTTATCATGTTATCTTTTATTTATCTCTTGGCAGGGTGAAATAGGTTTGTGTGTTGTGAGGTGTCCCCCCTTGTTCTTGTCTGAACAACTAATTTCTGTGATCCTGTTGAGCAAGATCTTGAGACTCAGGTTACCAACCCATTAATGGACTGAATAATAATAAAACTGCAAAAGTATCCCTGGTCTCTTCAATGACAACAGCCCAAATGTACCTCATTACACCTCACTGTATTTCAGTCATTCAGGTGAATTTTTAAACCTGAGATATGAGACACCTTTTTAGGAGCTTTTGATAGGGGGCAAAATAAATTCCAGATGTCACCTTTGGCAATGTTATTTTCTCAGCTCCTAATACACAGAAATGGATAACCATAGATGTGACCTATGTGGAAAGTTTGAAGGTAGAGTTGCAATTGAACTACTGTAAGGGAAGGAGAGACAAGGACTGTGAAAAGTTGTCTAACCTTAGAAACAAAAGGATGTTGGTTGTTATTAATTTGGTGCTGATGATTCCAGATGCTTGTATGCTGGAGAATCAACTACATATGCATGGACACATATACGTGCATGTTAATATATATTGCAAGTTACTAAGTTATAATGCAAGTGGCATGCACATTCAAATGATGAGGTGTGGGTAGAAGCAGCACTTCCTCTACTTACATGTCTGTGAATGCTTTAGATTCACCAAGATTTAAAATAAAATATAATTATGTTAAAGAGATGCTTAGAAAACAGTTTCCAGTCACCTGAGGTGGGAAAGAGAACAGTCACTTGTTCTTGAAAACTATTCCTTAGTCCAGATCCCTGTGGGCTTAAATATGATTTCTATGCAGAAAGATCACAGTCACTTTATTAGCGAGGAATATTTTTACTCATTTTATATTAACATTAGAGGTTTGTAAATTTTCAGTGTTTACCCATAGAAATTTCAGTAAAAAGTAAATTTAAGTTGGGTGTTTGATTAAATTTTGTCTTTAAGTGCTTTCAGACTGTCTCATTTGGAGTTAAAATATAAACATAAGTGGCTCTTTTGAACTTCTGAGAAGGGATCATTTTATTGCTTCCCAAGAATATAAATGTAACAAAAGGAAAGCATTGAATATTTAAGAGGCACTGGGAGCAACTCCATAGCTATAATTCAAGGCACTGGAAATAATTTCAAAATTACAATTTAAGGAGAACAAAAATACCTCTGGTAGTTTAATATTTTTTTTTCTAATTGAGGAGGAAATTACAGGTTTTAATATGTGGAAGATAGAAAAATGTCTATGTATACAGAAAAAATATTTGAAATTCCAGAAATGAAATGTATTTTCAAAAGTTAGGTTTAACTTCTTTATTCTTGCTCTTCTTTGTCCACTAAATTAAATGATAGACTTGGGTGATTATTACATACACAGATGCACGAGACCTTCTTGTGCTTTTACATCCTCTATTTAGGTTAGAGCTAAAAATAGAACTATGTATGGCCATAAGAGCAGTATAGTAAACCGTAATTGTATCTCTTTTAGTATTTTGCTATGTCTTTCTGCAATGTAGCATAAGTGACAGCTAAGTGAAAACCATGTCACGTGACAATGCTGCTGTGCTGTATTAGAGTCAAAGGCAGTAGTGGAATTACTGAGGAAAGAAAGTCATTTACCGCTTATTTCTGGGATTGGGATGTGGCCAGGGATTGTTGCAGTTCTTTTGTTTGCTTGTGTCATCCATTGTGCTGTGCAAAAGGCCTGTGAGATATTTCTACATTCAGAATGCAGTGACCTCTCTGTGACTTGACATTCAATATTTAGGTTACATCCAAAAATAGACACCAACTGAGCATTGGAGAATGTTTCTTGCTGAACTGTTACAGGAGTGGAATAATTTTGCGCAACGTGGCATGTGCTTCCAGTGACAAAAATGGATGCACTTACATTGAGATGGTGGCGTGCAATGGAGGCTGGACTGCTGCAGGCTAAGATCACTGGTTTACTCACACGAGTAAAGACCAGGCATGTGAGTAAGACCTCCCTGCATCTCCTTCTGATGTGAGCATACCCCATAACATAACACAATATAAGGGTGAAGCACCTTCCAATTTTTTCTCTCTGTGCTGGTAACAACCTGCCCAGAACGAGCAGCCTTGTGCCTACACTGTAAGAATTCAGTTGTGTAGGCAGATTTCTTGGCTACAGAAATTATTCTTGGGGTCAGGCCAAGAAAATCCTAGAAAGAGTGGTATCAAGGAAAATTCAGCAAGGGAAGCTGCTGTAGATTTCCCTTTTTCTGACCAATTACCTTTTGCAAAGAAGGATCCCGCTGCAGTGTTCAGAAAAAGAACACTTGTATCCAAGAAAGGCTGCACATGCCTGTACTGAAACTTTGCTTGTCTGATGTCTGCCTTGGAGTGTTATTTTTAGAGATAGCAGAAGGGAGAGTGACAGCAGGAGCAGCTTGAGACAAAGGGCCTGAGGGGATGTGGAGAGTAGTGTAAGTAACTGTACAGCAGATAGGAGCTGAATAAGGTAAAGGCAATGCCAGACAGGGAAGGTTGTGATTGGATGGTGTCTGGGCTCAGGGAGGGTCAATGTGAGTAGTAATTCTTGTATGAAAGCACAGAACAAGAAAACACAATTTGGATCAAGTCCAGTCCTTTCCTATGTCAGCCACCATTTAATCTTAAATCTTCAAATTCAAAGAATTAAATTTTAATTAAAGAAATGCTCATTTTAACTGCAAAGTTCACTAGGTTGTGCCCATTATTACTAAGCCTCTAAGGCTTTGAAACCTTCCGCTGACATCCTGTCAACAGTTATTTGCTGTGAATTTGTAGATATGTTCTTGTGCCAGTAGTGTCCTTTTAGCATATATAGTTCTGTTCCCTCTTTGGAGCTGGCTTTCTTCAGAGTTTAGAGACCAGCCACATGTTTCTTAGGCTTTGACTAAGCTAAACAAGTCAATCTCAATCTTTTTTCTATGGTCACCTCTGAACTTGTCTGATCATGCTAATATCCCTTCTCCGTGTCTGTTCTTCCTTTGTGGATCTATATTGAAAATAGATGACCAGAATTATTATTATAACATTTCAGACAAAGGGCCTTCTACACAGTGATAGGAATACTTCCTGGTCCAGGGAACACATCACCTGATACTTTTTGGGATGGTAGTTACCTTCTCCACAGTTGTAATATGTTAACTGATCAGTCATTTAAGTATTATTGCAGAACTTCTTTGGGGTAGAGGTGGGTGGGGAAGGGTTGGTTTCCAAATAGTGGTTGTTCTGCCTGACTTCATCCATCTAAATCCTCGGTGTTCAAACCTTAGATGTTAAAACTTATATCCACCTGCTGAGAGCAACTCATGTTGTCCACCTTAGGCACAAGACTTTAGATGTAGTCTACAAGTGCTGCTGGACTCGATGTGCAACTTTGAAACAACTGAAACTAATTGATGTAAGTAGTATCTTATGTGAATCTGCACTTTGGGTTATTGGATGTCATCCATTTTTGTGACAGGTGTCAAATTGTTCCCATAGTGAATGGTGCCATATGGGTGTCTTCTGTGACACTTGTTAGAATAGCCCAACTTTTTGTGCCATTGTTAAACTTTTTGATGTAGCACTGTATTGAACCTTTTACTGAAATCAGAATAGATGAGATGAATTCTATTTTGAGTTTTCACTGAGGAGAATTGAAGACCAGTCCAGCAAATAGTTGTCTTTAATAAATCTACAAGAGCTTTCCTTACTTTCTGGTGTAACTCCATTTCTCATTTATTACATTTATCTTTTATTTCTTCCTCCAATTTGTTATCCAAACAGCCAGGATAGTGGGCTTGGGGTCACATAGGCTGGATTTACCATTCTAAACTACTGGCACTGCAGTTGCTTTTCTCTAATCTGACTATTCTACTTGAGACTTGACAAGTTTATCTTAAAAAAAAAAAAACCCAACGAAACAACAACAACCAAACAAAAACCAACCAAACAATACTCTATCCTATGCTTTTATTTGTTAGTTCTTTTAGACGTCTGTAATGGAACTCGGGCAGTGGGAATTTGAGGATGCTGCACTGTCAACATTTTAATTCTGCCTTGGCAATATCAATTTCCGTTCCCTCAGAGTAATTTGTTGCATTGTCAACATCACACTCAAGATACTGAAAATAGAGGAAAATACAGATTTGTCATCATAAGATGGGATGGTCTTACAAGGAGATGATTGGTCCACGTGTGCCATGTTTTTGTACTATTGGCCTGTGCATCCTCTGTATGCTGTTGGAGAGAGGCTGCTGGGCTTTTAATGTGGCCCAATATAGCTGTACTCGCACTGTGTATTTTGGGGATTACAGTTAGCAGAATTCCTTTTATTATTTTGAAATAGGCTAAGAGTGCAACTTTCTGAGCACCATTTAAAGTCACAATCAAAAGAATAGCAATCCAACATCAGAACTGAAATGGGAGGCAAGCAGGCATGTGGGAATTAAGGTATTTGGTACAGATTTCTAAGACAAAGAAAAGGGCAGGGTGACAGCTCAAAGTTTTGATACTATCACAGGCATTTGGAGAAGAAAGTAAATGTGACAAATATGGCAAGTGGAAATATCAGAGAAAGAAGGTACACAAAGAAGAGGTTTGTAGGTCTCTAGTCTTTGAGTGGTCTCTCCATAGAAAACAAACACATTTGTGTTCTTTGGATTCTTTCTTCTCCAAAGGAATGATTTTTATGTTTTGATCTTTTACTTCTTCTGTGTCTCCCTGGACTTATTCCAGACTAATAGGTCTTGACACCATATTTAGTGGCTTTTAACATCTTTCTTATTCTCTAAAACCTGCCTTCTCAAAGTCAAACATCTTTGTACGATTGGGCTGCAGAATCAATGTTTAGGATGTTTGTTCACAGAACCCGAGGCGGTTGGTTCCAAAAAGTTCTGCACTGTTCTTTTCTCAACCTTTTCCAATTCCTGTGTAGGGGGCAGAGGCCAAGCAAGGAAGTTTTGCAGCTTAATGGGCTCTTCATCTTTTGAACTACGTAGCTATCGTGTCTTGGGAATGTACTTTAGATATCTCTGCTTACTAGCTAAGTATAGTTATGTGGAGATTGGTACAATATCCTTACGGTTAAAGCAGTTTTCATTGCATTGTATTAAATTTTTGGGGTTGTGATCAGACATACAGTATTAAGACATAAAGACATTTTAATAGAAGCCTGATTTCTGTCTTTTAACTTGGTGATACTCTACAAATCCCAGTACAAGAAAGATATGGAGCTACTGGAGACAGATTGAGACAATAACAACTAAATCAGGCCATTTTAAAGGTACAGGATTTAGCAAACCTGTTGGTTTTCATGTTTGTGTCTATGACATTGACCAAGTGTGCTGGTCTAGAAAAATAATTTTTCTGGATATTTATTGCTTAGTCAAACTTAAGTGCAGTGGAGATCGGCGAGCAGGGGGAGAATGGGTTAATGTACAAAAGTTTTTAGCAGCTAGGTACTCTGAGAGGATGATCTATTCAAAGGGTCTGTAGTGCCACGGAATTGCTGTGTGAAACATCACACTCCATAGACTTTGATGACAGTCAGTTTTTGTTTGTATGTACTTTGGGGAATCTTTTCTCAACTGAAAAGGAAAACAAAAACCCCAAACCCTCAATTACATGTTTCCTCAGGGAGACCTTTTCTGTGTTTTTCATTTTCACTTGTTTTAAGATACAAAAGATACCAAGAACTCAGAACATCTGGCATTTGGTCAGACCTAGAATAGCTGAAGAAATTGAGGAGTTTTGTTTAGTTAAAATTGGGAAATTTAGGAATACTGATAAATGCCAGTAAAAGTGCTACTCAGGATAACTGATGAGTCAAATGTCCAGTGACTATATCTTGTGGAAGGGTCTTGCAAAGAATTCAAGACTGCAAGAGGTGCTGAAACAGGACTAACTTAATTTTTTGCATTGTAAACCAAATGACTCCTTCAACAATGCAGGCTGAGGTGGCTGGGGTTTTGATTTAGTGGTTTTTTTTTGGGGGTGGTGGTGGTGTTTTTTTTGTTGTTGTTGTTTCTTTAAATGTTTTCATATTTGTAGCTAGAGTCCCAATTACTTGCATTACCCATTATTCCTGTACCCCTCACACCCCTAGCCCCTAAAAAAGGAAAAAGGAAGACCAGCCAAATGTATTAAAATAGTCTTAAATAGCAGGCTGACAGATCAGAATTATCTCCAATATGTTTACATCCTGAGGAAATCTGTAATATTTCAGGAATCATTAAAATGTGATGTTGTAAATGTGTTTCCATCTGCTGACTCAGTTTTCTTCTTTGTAGTATCCTGGTGTCATGGAGCACAGCCTATACCAATTCTCTTGTCTATATATATTCCTTCAAGTGAATCCTTCACTCGTTTGGGGTTTTGTTGTCATTGTTGTGGATAGTTTTGCAACTTTTAGGTTGATTTGGTTTTGGTTGGGCAATCATGAATGCCCTAAAGATAATCAAACTCTAAGGCTATTTGTTTTCAGTATAATATTAGTAGGAAGGAAATTTAGTGGAAAAAGGTGTTCTCTCCTTTGACTGGAAGGAAGAAATAACTGCTACCTTGTCTCACCTTTTTTGAGCTGGTGAAGTAAAATCACCCGAGCAAATGACTTGTCTAATCTGAGTTGCCAGCTGGAATACCTTCAAAGGGTTTGGGGTTGTTGGTTTAGGACTGCTATTTGCACTTTCATCTTTGTTTTAATATTATTATATATTTGTCTAGAGATTAGAATTAACAACTTCCTGTCTTCGGTTTTACAACATCACGCTTCTCTGCAAGACATTCAATCTCTTTAATGCATCTCACCTTATTTGAAAAACTACAAGAAGAATTAACCTGAGCTAATGCAGAACATGGAAAGATGCCAGTTTGATCATGGTCAGAATTTAGCTGTAGAATACAAGTCTGCACTGGAGAATATTATAATTTTGGAGCTCTTAATCTGGTGAGGTTCTTTACTATTGCAATATTATATTCCATGAAAAAGTTTTTCTTCACTTGAGCTGCTCAAAGAGGACCCAGATGCTTTTGGATAAAATCTGAATTGAACCGTCAAGCCTTGGAGCTGTAAGTTACCACTGTATGAATAGTTCAGCACCAACTGGTTCTCTTGTATTGTTTGTATTATCATCTAGGATATGGAGGCAATGTTCTTTAGGTAATGTAGGTCCTTGGAAAAGAGCCGATACTGGGGTTAAACTTGATTTGACATGTCCCCCTTCCTCCCCCATCCCCCCAAAAAAACCAAAACAAAACCACACAAAACCCAAACAAACCAAAGCAAAACAAAACCCCAAACAACTTCCTCCCAAAAGCAAAACCAAACCAAAAAAGACCCACCAAAAAAGAAAACACCATGCAGGGGGAATTCACAGTAGATTTACACTACCTAATGGACATTGCAGTGACAGAGAGGAAGTGGTTACAAATTGCAGCTTCTTGCTGGACATGAGGAAGAAATTTGTTGTGAGAGTGTCACAACCCAGGGACAGGACCCAGAGATGTGTGTGGATCTCAATCCTTGAAAGTACTCAAATCTATCTGTCAAGTTAGCCCTACTTCCTTTGAGCAGGAGGTTGAAGGAGAGACCTCTTGAGGTTCTTTCCAACCTTTTTTCTTTTTTAGTGATTCTTTCAAATGTGGTGATATGTAAACACTTAGAAGTTGTAGCCTTTCCAAAAATGATGCTTCATTCAATTTTTAAAAGCTGTACCGAGGTGCTTAAAGAGGTTCTGAAGCTGCTGTATATTTCCCGATAGATGCTCAAATCCCACTGTGAAAGATATGAAGATCGTGCGAAAGCACCTGAATTCCTTCCCTGTCAGATGCACAGCTGGTGGCATCTCCTGTTGTGAATCCTAGCGTCAGGTTGTACCCAGCTGTCTCCAGCTGTAACTACAGTGATGATCATACCCAAGTAACACAATTTTAGGAAGCTGTGCTTTGCCACACAAGCATTAGATCAAAAACACACATACCAAGCCTTGGGGAAAGTTTTGGTTTCTAAACCTGTCAAAATTACTTCTAATTGCAATCTTGAGTTCTCTTCTGCAATATTTTATTTTTCTGCAATAGAATAACTATTTTCCTTTCCTAGAAAGCATTTATGCTAATTATTCAGCTCCCACAGGAAGTCTACATCCTACCTTTATCCTCAGCTACATATAACTGATATATAATTGAGAAAATTTTAATTTTTCATCTCTCTCCCCTTATAAAGTGAAGTTCCTTAGATAATACAGCACTACATAAATGGTGACCCTGGTGACAGAGTTGAAACAGCCGTTGGTTGTGTGTGCACAGGGTTGTAGGATAACTGTAAACAGGGAAGAGGAGAGATTCTCCGTAGTGTAGTGTCCTTATTCAGTGGAAAGCTGTGGAAATGTCTTTACTGCAGCTATTAGTTTGTGGTGTACTATATAAGAATTTGTAGCTCAAATCCTACTCTTACCTTTCAAATTTCTGCTCTTTCTGCTGTGAAGTTCACAGGTTCTGTTACTCTGTCTTCAAGCTGTTGGTAGTTCTAGCACCCAGGTAAAGTTGATGGAAAGGGATTACACACAATTTCTGTAATTGTTTCATTGACAGAAGTGATGGTGAATGTCATGAGGAAGTTGATTACAGGAAATGTCACTTCTCATATGTGGTAGATACTGAATAGTTTAATCTTCTATATATGGCCTGATTTGAAAGGATACCTTGTGTTAATGGTTTTTTTGCTTTTCCTGGATGACATTTTGTGAACTGTTGAAAGCAGTGCTAAAGATGAAGACAAATTAATGGGGTAGAGATATCTACCAGATTAAAAATACTAGTAAAATAAAAGAACAAGAGAAGTGGTTTTGTTTGTTTTGTTTTGTTTTCCTAGTGCACTTAGATTAAGTATCATTCTGACAGTGTAAAATTGAGTTTACTGGAAATCGTTGTTAATACTCAAAATAAACCTGAACCTACTTAGACCCGTGCCTGCACTCTGTCATTGGTACCAGCAGAGAGCCAACAGTCTGTAACAGTGGCAACCGCACCAATTCTTCCAAACTCAAGTCCTCTAAGGATTTTTTAATTCATTTTCCCATCTGTCAGATAGCAATGAGGGTTTTGGAATAATTCATAAAGCTCTCCTTTAAAATATGAAATTATAATGCAATCCATAAATTTCCTTTGTAATGACCTCTTGAAAGTTTACTTGTATGCTTGCATTCAACATGCTAATTAATTTTATTAGAATTTATTAATTGTGCATTTAACAATCTTGTGGTCAGTAGTACAAAGTATACTTGGAGGGGAGAAAGAAACCTTTAAGCACCTGTGACCATATTTTACCTCACTTCACAGTCTTATCACCCCCCTTCTCAGGGGATTTGTATCTGAGATTACACTGTTGTAAGACTCAAGGAGAAGTTTAACTTTTACACTGGATCTAGTATTTAAGATTGAGCAGCTTGCAGATTTTCAGGACTACCATTTGGTGCCATTCTGCTGGTACAAAAGGGAGGTCATAATTTGTTTAATGAGATTTATGAGCACTTAATTCTAGAATTGGAGGATTTTGGGGAGTCTTCGATTCCATCTCATGGCAGTCCAAAACATTGAAAAAGCCAACGATATCTTTAAATGTCCCTATTCTCTCCTAACTGATTCTGTACAATAAAAGTCACGTTAGAACAGAAGTAGCAGAAGAATGGAGTTACAATAGCTGCGGTTTTGTCACTTGTTTATTTCTTCCTGAAAACGTTGCCATCTTTTTTTTCTCTTTTGTAAAAAAAATAACAACCAACCCTAAAACCAAACAACAACAACAAAAAACCCTACTAAAACCAAGCAAACAAAAAACCAAAAACAACAACAAAACCCAACCAAAACACCCCCTACCCCCCTGAAAAACAAAAAAACCCTCCTCAAACAATACCCAAAAAAACCCCATAACACTGGTTCTAAATAAATCAGAGTCTTGGCATAAGAGCTTTTTGTGTGCACTCTGGAAAGTCTCCATAACTTGTGGCCATTTAAAACACATTAAAAATCCTGAATATATTCCATTATCTCATAATGTATTTGATCACTCTATACCAGAGTCTTCCAGTGACCTCCAGAGAAGTAGCAGAATTATCCCTTTCATCAGCCATGATGCTGTACAATTTGACTGTTCCAAGTATATATTTGGCTACTGTTAATGCTCAAGCCTGGTTTGCTTCCAGTAAAGCTGGGAGAATTTTATATATAAGTGTTCTGCCTGAAAAACACTTTTTAGTTACTATTTTAAGTAGTTTTGAGTCACAACATTAAAGATACACAATATTATTAATTCCTCCAAAACTAATGTTTTCAAAATACTTGCACAGAGAGAAACTGGACAGTAGTAATTAGTGTGTGTAGTAACGTCCTGTGTTCAGATTGAGTTTGCTTCTAGTAGCAGATCTATATTGCTTATATGGGGGATATTTTGCTTAAACCTAAGGATAAGTTAATGTGCCATCTGTCAGTTTGCTGATTAGGCAAATTTGACTCAACAGTTTGGTTTTCACCACCCAGACTAAGGAAATTCTTTTTACCTATAATAAAAAAATTGTCTGATCTTTCCTGAAGTCTTGTTGAGGTTTATTTTGGAAGAATATTTGTTATGAAGTGGTCTTTGTGTCATGTTTGATAGCCATTAATATCTGCTAAGGTTTGGCTGAGTTACAAGCTTTTGAGAAATTCTTGTTCACTGTACTCAGTAGATACTTGTAAGAGCTGGAAAGCTTAGTTCCATCTGAGTCCTGCCAGCACAGAGCTCTGCTTCAGCCAAGAGCTGTCAGGACCTTCCTATAATTGCAGTTTTATGATTGTGGCCCAGACCAAAATTGGGGCTGGGGTTGGAGCTGAGAACATTAAGACTGGAAGCAAAGAAAAAACAATGTCCAGTCCAGGACCAGGGTGTAGGGAAGGGGATGGTCCCTAATTTCAATGCAGAAGGTGTAGAAGTGAATTGCACCGGAGGAGACAAAGTGATCCCATGAGCAGAGCACTGAATTGTGCATTAGGAGACAGATAGTTCTTGGTTCTCCTGCATGGTCTTGTGGAGTCATGCTGACTGCTCATTTATGAGTACTTTGAGATGTTCTAAGTACCAAATATAGGCTGAGTGTTGGTTAATATTATGCATTTCAGGGAAGTCAGATGAGAATTGGTAGGAGGAAGAGAGAAAACTGGGAAGGTGACAGGGAGATGCTAAGAAAGAAACTGCTGAAGGGAGGAAAGAAAGGTGTGGAACAGGTGGAAAAAAAAAAAAAAAAAGAGACAAGCCGGAGAGTAGGGGACCTGTGGGGTGGGTCAGAGGGCCATGAACTGGGCAGGTGTGCTGAGCAGCACTGGGGCTATGCCTGTTCTTGAGGAGTCTGTGAATGTGTGATCCCAGAAAGTTCTGAAACCAGGGAGGGGCTTTCACTAGTGACCTTCTGTCTCTGCGAGCCAAAAAAGGGAAGGGTTGTAGGTTGTACTTTGATTTAAAATATACAAGCCCCTGAGAGAGGGACTGGACCCAGTCTCCTCTTCTTACTGTGTCCTTTCCAGGACACAGAATGAGGCTGCCTTTTTTGATCTCCTGAACCTTGACTCTGTTGGTTGGAGACTGGCTCTATTTCCACAGAAATGCCTTCCCTCACCACTGAGGTAATGGTTTGGGGGGATGTGGCCGCCTTCTCAGTGGACTGGACTTGAAGGCCTTTAAACTTTGTGCCTTCAGTCACTGTTTAGTGGGATAAAGAAACCCAGGATGAACACTGATGCTGCTGCTGGATATTATTTAGGTTTTTTTTCCTAACCATGAGGCCATTAACAGTTTGTATTCCAAATACTTAATCTGGAAATCTGTCTCCAAAGAGGACAGTTAAAAAAGAATATTAAATGAGAAGAAATATGCTGAGAAAGTGCAAGTCTATCTAGTTATGGAGGACAATGTTTTGATTAGTACAAGGAGGGAGGATTGATTTCAGTGGGTACATTTGATATCATCGTCAGTGCTTATCACTCAGAATCTCACATGTCTTGCTGTGGTTTCTCTCTTCAAGGATGGAAGAAATACACTGAGCTCAGCTGAGCTGTTAAAAGCCGTGAGTCCAGTGTCATTTGAGGTATACTGGGAATAACAGATGTATCCCTGTAAGGTTGGCAGATATGACCTGTGGGAGATTTGTGCCCTTCTGGAAGAGCAGCTGAGGACAAGGCAGGATACCCTGCCCTCTGCATCACAGAACCATTGCCTGCTGTTGCAGGAAGAGGTACGTACGATGTACGTTTCCATCAATACCAAAGAGTAATTTTGCCATGTGTATGATCCATGCAAAATGCATAAGGTAAATCTGCATTAATACTATAGTACTAACTAGTGCTAAGCTCTTTAAAAAGAATATTGTATTAGGTCAACCACTCTGACCTATTCAGTAAGAATTCTTGTGCTCAAGGAAAGGAATATTGAACTCTTTCTAAATTCAAATCAAGTATTTCACATTTCTGAGGTTTTAAGAATTCTGAAGAGAAGTTTGAAAACAGATTTGCTTAATTTGCTTAAAAGATAAACAGTTCTCTCCCTTTAGCATCCATTACAAATAATAAATTATACATATTTATATGTACCTTATTCCTTGAGAATATCCAAGTATCCTTTACACCAGTGCTTTAAACCTTTCAGTGGCCATCAGAGCCCAGATACTGCTGACATCTTAGGAACCAATGAAGAAACTTGCCAAAACCCACGAAGCTCTTGATGTAACAGTGAATAGAACCCAGTTCTCAAGAATTCCTACTTTTACGACATTATCAACTGCTTCTGTCATCATCTTGCCTTTGTCTTGTCCCCTTTTCTAAAGCCTCAACTTAGCTCCGGTGAACTCTTTTCCCTTTCTTGTTACTGCATGAGAGCTGTTGCTTCTCAGACCTTCCCTTGGGCTTCTGGTCTTAATCTGCCCCACCACATACATCACATCTCCCCTTCTATTTGCTTCCCGTTGTCAGTTGCTCTTATGTGCTGCAAATCAGACGTGAACTTGTGGCACTGGTGAATATGAACAGAACAGTCTCGCCAGTTCTGAAGCTGGTCATACAGGCCCTGAACTGGGCCACTGTGATCAATGGCTTTTTGTCAACTTCTTAGTAACTTGACCACTTTTTACCTGGAGATGTGCCCGTCAGCCTGTGTAACATGGGAGGGGTTTTTTTATATGCCATGCTGCCAAATCCTTTTTTAATACTGTGTTACTGTGATGTTACAGTTCTTGTACTTTCTAAGTCTATTCACCACTCTCTGCCACTGTTCCTATCCACGCAGTGAGTTGAGAGATGCTGCTGACTGCTCCCATCTCATCTCCCTCCTGCACTGTTCCTTACAACCCCTCTGGCTACCTGGAGCTAGTCCTGTTCTCCAGCAGCATGAGAAGCAGCGAGTGCCAGAGGCTGTGAGGAACTGTGAAGAAGGACGCAGGAGTTGATGCTGATGTCTGATGTAGGTGGGGATGTGAACTTGGAGAACAAAGTTAATATGGCTGTGCCCTCAAGCCTTTCTTAAAGTCTCTCTAGGTTGCAAAAGTTATTGTTGCTACTTCTTGGGGCCCTTCCACATAGTGTTGTTTGTTTTGTTTTGTTTCTGTGTCTGGGTTTGTTTTTTGTTTGTTTTTCTTGGTTCCCCATAGCAACTTCTGGCTATTGCTATGTCTCATCCTTTTTGACTGAACCCTTACCTCCTCAGGATCTGACCTTGTATACAAATACTGTCTCACATAGCATAATCTAGAATTGTTCTGTAGACAATTAGTATAACATACGTGAATGCAAGATCTTGAGGAAGGGAAAAGTGATTTTCTGCAAAATCTCTAAAGTTTCCCACTCTAACTTGTTCTCTCACTCACACCCGTATACTCACAAGCATCACCTCATGTACCTGATGGTCATGGGTGATGAGGATCACTTCTGTGCAACGCATAAGACAAAAAATGGCTATTGTGGCTCATAGGTTCTCATTCATTGGTGATAACAGACTGATCTGGGACTTGTCAATTCCCTTTAGGAATCAGTGCTACTTGGGATCTTTTGTGTCTTTATTTTGTCTCATTCCTTTATAAGTCTTATTAGAATCATGGAATGGGTTGGGATGGAAGGGACCTTGTTCACCCCCTCTGCAGTGAACAGGTACATCTGCACCTAGAGCAGGTTGCTCAGAGCCCTGGCCAACCTCACCTGGAATGTTTCCATCGACCACCTCTCTGGGCAACCTGGGCAAGAGTCTCACCACTCTTAGCATGAAAAATTTCCTCCTTCTCTCCAGTCTAAATCTCCCTCTTTTAGTTTAAAACCTTCACCCCTTGTCCTGTCACAACAAGCCCTGCTAAAACATCTCTCCCCATCTTTCTGACAGGCCCCTTTAAGTACTGAAAGGCTGCAGTAATGTCTCTTAGAGCCTTCTCTTTTCCAAGGTGAACAGTCTTAGGTAAAATTGTTTAATTTCATGGTTCTCTTGTGTTTCTTCTTTATTTCTCTTCTCCATCTTCCTGACACCTTATTTTAGGTATTTTTTTTTTTCCTCTTCATTCATTTGGATTAAATCCCCATATAGGGTGCTTTATACCAATTAATGCATACTTTTTTTGTTAATCCTTGTCTTGTATTTTCTTTCACACATGTACAGACTTATATTTGATCTTCCTTCATACTAATCTTAAGTATTTTTTTTTTCAAATCTCTACATGTAAAAAGAAAGATAATAAATATGTACAGGCAAGGTACCATGGATTACAGAATGGAAACTCTCACATTATTTTATGGGTAATGAGCTCAAACTATTGATAAAGTATTTGTAAGAAGTGCAAAAGCAAAACTGTTGCTCTTTTAACCCCCCCCTCCCTTGCACAGAATTATTGGTAGACAATCTGCTGGCACATCATCAGGTACTACTTGTAAGTGAACAGTTAAAATCCAATTCTCTTTGCTATTCTGATAACCTTATTAAAGGGAAAATAGCGCTGAAAATGTAGAAGTACAGTAAAGAGAATAAAATGGCTGGAACATAGATTACAAGACGAGAGAAAAACGAACAAGGTTTTGCATGTCAATTTAGGAGAGAGCTAGGGGGCAAGGAGGGTGTTGGGACCCTACTGTGTGCCACGACCCTGAAGAGAAACACAAATATAAAACAAAATCATTGGCAGAGAGTGTAAGTCAGGGTCAAATGCTCTTCCTGGTTCTGCTGAGTAAGAAAATCAATGGGACTTGTCCTGAGGTCAGATAATATCAGCGGAATCTGCAGTATTAACATTTTGCCCAGCATATATGTGGCTATAGCTTAAAAATAGTCCAAGCACAGCACAGTTTGGGCAGATGGATTTTTTATTTTTTTTTTTTAATAGGATTGAGTTAAAAATCTTCTAAGCTCAGAAATGCCTGCTGAGAATTAGGAGACCAAAAAAAAATATTTTCCTGCCCTACTTTCCCTGCTCAGCCATTCCTGTGCAGACACATGAAACACAGAAAGCTGTGGAGCAGCATACTGGTCTCGTAAAAAAAATCCTCACAGACTCAGTATGTTTTATGGGGCTTGTGCTCTAATCCACTCCTGACTCTTTATGGCTTCTCAGCTGCGCTTTAAGATAGTCAGAGAGTTTTCATTTTCTGTCTGTGTACTTGATTTCATGGTACAGGTACTAGAACTAGAGGCAAAGACCTGCAGCTGAAAGCACAACCACAAGGGTGATTAGAGGGTTCTTAGGTATTTGGCCATGTGCTGAGCAAAGTCTTTCCCATTTGTATTAAACCCTGGGTAGATTCCATGATGGAGATTCTCCTCAATCATTTGTTCTTGGAGGGAAGTTTCTTACTTCCCATCATACAGAGAATTGCAAGTCTAAACAATGACTGGTCCTGGCAACACTGTGAAAGGCTAGAACCAGATGTGGTTCATTCCATATTGTATCTGGCTCTTCTGTTGTGGCAGATATGCTGAATACAACCTGTACTCAACTTGTGGTGGTTGTGGTGAACTCTGGAAGCCTGGAGCAACAGCTTCATTGCTGCTTTGGTTGCTCAGCCATCCTATAGCAGAGAACTTCCACGATACCTAGATGCTTCTGCTACTCTGGCTTGGAGACAGTACCATAGTGGTGGTTGAGCCTCTGGCGGCAGAAAGCTTGGGAATTGTGTCTGAATGCAACAGCCAGAGGGGATGATTTGCCTCATCCATGTTTTAAAAAGCATAGCTCTAAGGATTTAATTTCCTGGCAAATTTGACATTGACTTTTTCCAGCTTTGAGAATACAGCATTTCAGCAGTGAATCCTAAAATATAACCTTGAAAATGAAAGTCATCTATACCCCTTTAACTCTAATTAAGTATAATTTGCCCTATTAATTTGAGAATTTGCTGAAATTTAGGACAGCTTTGTATAGCTCAGTACAGTAGCACCATCCCTGGAGGTATTTAAAAGACATATTGATAAGGTGCTTAGGGAGAGATTTAGGGGTATTAGGTTAATAGTTGAACTTGATGCCCTTAAAGGTCTTTTCCAACTAAAACAATTCTATGATTCTATGATTTTCTAACTTGATGTACTTTTGACAGATTAAGAGAATTCATGGCAATACTGTTACACAATGCAACAAACCTTGAAAAGTCATTAGGTGGGCAGTAGAGCAAGAAGGAAAAGTGCAAATGAAGGAAGAGAAAGCACCGACTTTCCAAAAAGCAAAATCTGATCTGTCACAAGCTGTACAGGTTATAGTTAGGGCGTTGACAGTCAATACTCCTAACATGCTCAGAGACAACCTTAGAATCCGAAGTAGGCAGTTTCAGGTTTAGGTGGTTAACTTCTAAGAGACACTGAGGAGTAAGCAGGGATCAGAAATAAAGTTAATAGATGTAACTCAGTATATGTTTTCCAGAGAGTGAATACACAGTCCTTGGGTACTTGTATAGTCTTTTATAATGCAAACCTGACCTCTTTTTCCTCTTAAAGAGAGGCACTGACAGGCTCTAAAGAAACTGCTTTCAGTCTTTCTGGGCAGTGAAGAAGGTGACTGTTCCTCATATTACTCCTTGCCTGTGCTTTTGAGTCTCACTATCTAATTTTATACCTAGGTCTCTATTTCCATTGGTTCTGTGCCACTGTTCGGTGCTTTGCTTCTTACTTTATCTGAGTTGAATAGACAGAAATGAAGGGAAAGAGAGACATCAGCATCCCTTATCAGCATCATTTTGGAACATAGTACATTTCTTGTATATCCAGAAGGACAAATGCAAAAGTCCTTGGACATTGAGGGGAAAGAAATGTGGAAAATCAACATAAAGAGAGGATGTGAGTGGATGATTCAGGCAAAAGTGAAAGAGGCAGAAGGACTGACTGAAAATGGAATAGAAAATAACTGAACAGAGTAGAAGCAGAAGATGGAAAAGAGGAGGATATTCAGTGGAAAGAAACAAATTGGAGAAAAGTATAGAAACCAAAATGAGAAAAAAGGAAGGATGTTATAAATAAAAGATGAAAAATTGAGGTTAAGCTGTGGCTAGGAATAGAAAAAAGTCCTACCATGTATGGAATAAATATTTAGGAAGGAGAATAAACAGGAAAAGAAAAGGATGGCTTTAAGGGTCAGACTATGAATAAGACAACACTGGCAGATTTAGAGCTGCCAGGCCAATTTGGTTGTCCATTTAGGAGAACTCAGGAGACGTTAGTAGAGACCTGAACTGATAGGACCAGCTAAGTCTAGTAGAAGATCTTATTTAATAGGATAAATAAAGCACTCCTTGAAGTAGCTTTGTGCCAGAATGTACCTATTTGTCAGAAATATGACTTACTGGCAAATATATGCATGACATTGGACAAGTTAGGAAGTCTTCCAGGAAAACTGATTTCTAGAGAGAGATGGAAAATAGAATCATAGAATGGTAGGAGTTGGAAGAGACTTCTGGAAATCATTGAGTCTAACCCCTCTGCCAATGCAGGAACGGGCATAGGGTGGGACACACAGGAACAGGTCCAGGCAGGTCTTGAAAGTCTCTAGAGGAGATGACTCCACAACCTCTCTGGGCAGCCTGTTCCAGGCTCTGTCACTCTCACAGTGAAGAAATTTTCCTCATGTTGAGGTGGAACTTCCTGTGTTTCACCTTGCTACCATTACATCTTGTCCTAAATAGACCTTCAGGTTTGAGATCATCTCACAGGAAGTGTAAAGTTAACAAAATACCTGAACATCAGAATAATATGGATGAAATGCTTCATGTACAGCTATGAATAGGGCTTGCCAAAAAACAGGTCAAGGACTATCTGACTAATAGTTAAATTCTGTGGATAGGAAAAAAGTGACAGAAGTAAAATTCAAGTAAAACCATAGAGCTCCGTGTTTATGTATTAAAAAAAAAAAAAAAAAAAAATTAAACATAGCAAGGAATAAAAGACGCTATTGCAGATGTAATGATACTGGTTATACCTATGACACTGTGTCATCAAGTTTTGGTACAGTCAGCATGAAATGGGGGGACTCATGCTGTGAAAGTAGTTTATTGTCACTAACACGCAGATGTGTGTAAGTAACAAAAGCTATAAAACATTAGTACTAGTTCTACTTTGACTTAGATCCCAAGGTGGTTTAGTATAAAGTTAATAAAACTTCTTGGAGCACAGATATTTCTACCATCTTCTTCTTCTTTCCAAGTGAGTACCTCAGGCATGATTATAATTATTATATTATTATATAGAATGATACTTCTTATATTGCTGTTCTCTTTGACCAGGAATGGCAAAGGTTTTTGCCTTGTTTCGCTGAGGAGGTAGTGGACATCCTGTGGCTTACAACGAAGGTACTTTCTAGGGAGGTGGGGAAAGAAGTTTGAACTCATTAAAGCAGAAAACAAAATTGAGTCTTTGGTTTCTGGGCAGCTGTTCTGACACATTCATATATAGTTTATAGAGGGGCAGCTGCCTTGTAGCTTTATCCCAGTTCTCAGACTCTAAAGAGGCATATGCAATGTATGTGAATACAAGCATGGGGTGAGGCAGTAGCCAGAGCTATGAGAACAAAGTTGTAATAATCTGGAAGAGATTTGTTTGACTAGAGTGTGTCTTGCAATGAATTCGCTGAGCTGAAATTTAGTGGTGATGGCTTGAGCATGCCCTAGGTGATCCTGCTCTGGCAGGGGTGTTGGACTCAATGATCTGCAGAGGTCCCTTCCAACCCCTACCATTCTATGATGATTCTATGAGCTGAAGGATCACAGCCTGCATAGAAGTGATCAAGACTGTGGCTCTGAAGAGAGACAATGGTAATAAAGGAAGACACTCCAACCAGAACCTTCAAGAAAATATCTGGCAGTAGAAGTAGCACTTGCAGACTTTGTGGTGACTTTAGCAAGGTGAAAGTTGTTTTGTCAGTGTCCAAGTTGTTAATGTCCTTCCGTTTAAAATGGTGCGGTATGTGACATTATGGTCAATAAATTACTGGAAGGATTTTTAAGTCATCATAAAAATATAGCAGAAGACAAATAATGAGTCAGAAAGATACCCATCCTTAAACTCTAGACTAGAAGTGAGAAATAATTTAATGAATACTGTCAACCAGGAAAAGAAATATATTTTCTATGTATCTTTGTTTTTCTGAATTCATATTTACAGCACAGATCCCTCTCTGTACCCCAACCCACCATCTCTTCTTCTTTACGTGCTATTTTCTAGAATAGCAGCAAGTACACCACTGCAAAGAAATTGTGACCTAAATGCAAACAGGATTTCTTCCGGCTTTTTAGCAGCCTTGGTTCCCATAACAGCAATGTTTTAAATAGTCTGGCTTTGGATGTTTGTGATACCAAAAAAAATAAAATAAAATTTCTCATCAGTTAGATTCATACCAATATGAAAAACAGATTTGATATGAAAAAATAGAGGCAATCCATCTGAACAATTTGGCACCAGGCCTATCTATTTCAAAATGTAGAATCAAGACATTTCCATTACCTCAGGGTGGTATTTTACAGTATTTTTAGGAAGAGGGAGAATTCCATGTCCCCAGAATATCCCATGCAGAGAATGCAGACCATACACAGCAAGAGATCTGGTTCAACTGCAGGGCTCTGTTTAAGGGGTTGCTCAGTGACTCTGTTTTGCTTGCAGAATCTACTCTCTCACCTTTTGGGATCTCTGAGCTCAGATTGCTAAAGCAAGAGTGATGAATTCTTGTCAGGATGGGGAGCCGCTGTAGGGTATGAATCACTTTCACTCCTGCCTTTATGTTGCCTTAGCATTTCTAGGTAGCATCTTCCTGACTGGATAGTATTTGAGACATGGGAAGTCACCAGAAACAGTCCTATACATACTGTCTTTCAGAGAAGAGTGGAGAGGGGGGCATGACTGGAGTAAGTAGAGTGCACAAGAATGCAGGAATCCCAAGAGAGTGAAGTGAAAGGTGGGGTTATGTGGGAGAAGTAGTGTGAGCATCCCATGATACTATCAACACTTTTTTTTTCATCCATCTCGTGAATACCATGGGGCTGGAAGATGGTGCTACAGTCCATCATCTCACTGGAAAAAAATGTACATAACAAATGTCACAAACTGGAGTAATTTCCTTACAGTTTATGGGTGTTGTTTTCTACTGCGGTTATAATCTGTCCTGTGACTGATGGATGTTCCCTTTCCTCTGGACTTGATTTAATTTGAAGTTAGGCAGACAAATTGTAGGTACCACATGCAAGCAGGCACCTAGAGAAAAATCTAGGCTTTTCTAGAGGATGTTGCTTACCTGTTGTTAATGGCAAAACTGTATGAATTCTCTAGACTCATGTCTATATTTTTGCACACAGTTTTATGGATAGGGAGAAATTGTATGTGCGTTTACGTGGTGTACAAGCAACCTCATTGTTGGGTAAACCCCTACATGCTGACAAGGCTATATGCAAAAATTTAGAGCCTGATCCTTGCAGCCAGTGACTTCCCACCAGTTCAGAGAGGAGCTACATCATGACATGGAGTGGTTTGATATTGTGTTTAAGGGACGTGAGTTACTGAATGTGAAATTCTTTACAGAGAAGCAAAACGTCTTTTCACTTGTCAAAATAGATTGGAGTTCTTCAGTTCACATGTTGTATTTTAACATCATCTTGTTCTCTCGTGTCCTTCTCTCTCCTTTTGCTGTGTGAGACTCAGAAATAGCCAGAGGAAGGATTTTGCACTGTGTTTTGCGGGGAAGCAAATTGAATACAGTTTTATTGTTGCTCAAGCAAATCTAAGTGATTCTAGTTACAGTGTTATATAAAAACACTCCTTGTACAGGTGTGATTTGAAACAGATGAACTTTTCAAGGCCCTAAATACCTTCAGAGCTTTATCTGTGTAGAATTGTATCACTCCTGAGAGAAATATCTGCACAGAAATATTTCTGTGGCAGAAATCTTTCTGTGCATTACATTGCTACTAATTCAAGAATATCTATATGTAGAACTGTTTCAAGGAAGGCTTGCACAGGGATGTGAGGACTTTTCAGACTAAAATAGATATATTCCTTCAACCTTTGGCATAGATATATGTCAGTGTATTACTGTCTTGATATATATTTAATTTTCTTCTGCAGGACTTGATAAAATCAGTGTATACTTTGCTACATCCGTATGTTTGTAGTCATGCTAAAGGACTTGTACCATTTAATTTAACCAAGCTAATTAAAGTGGTGCAATTTTTGTGTGTCAGCAAAGCCCAATAGGCCTGTGTGTATAGATACTCTGTACAGGCAGTATCCAGTCTCTTCAGGGGTTATCAGGTTTATCAGCAAATGGATATTTGGGGCTGCTGTGTTTTACCAGCTGATTTTGCTGCAGCAATGGATTCTGATTCTCTTGCTCATGTGCATTGATCTCAACCTGGTTTTGTTTTGTGCATTTTTAATTAGTGAGCTTTGAAGGTGTTTCAAAACTTGGTGCTTAAATGAAATTTCAAGAAATTACTGGGAAACAAAACTCAGGGGTGGGGGGGGAACAACCTAGAAAGCCCCAAAGCCTCAGTTCAGTCAACACTGAAATTACGGGGTTTTTTTTGTTAATTTTTTTTCCTTTCAGTAGAAAAATCAATGTTACTACAGACCAGGTCCTGAAGTGTTTTCTCAATGGAAGTTTTTCCTGAATTAAAAATCAAGGCTTGCAGGACTGACTCAGCATTATCACTGAAGCTGAGGGAAATAACTAAAATTATTGTGGCCATCAATGAATTTTACATAGATTTAAAGGGGCTCAGGGAACATTTAATCAGAATAGAAGTTGTTTCAGTATTTCGCTTAAAAACTGTGTAGTCAGCATAAACTATATAAAGCTGACATTTTGAGAAAGACGGTTACATTTGTACAGTGCTACTGTAAATAAGCCAAGCTACAGTATCAATTTGTAAAATGGAAGTCAGAGTACCTATTTTATTGGTGCCATAAAACTTACAATAAGGTGAGAAGCCAGACAATCCTGGAACTTTACAATTCTGAAATTAGGAGAAAAAATATCTAAGAACCTGTGAAGTTTAGAAACAGATTTGATGGGAATAAAAATATGGAATATATTCTGGAATGGCTCAGTTAACTTTGTGTGCGTTATCTCTGTTTGGTTTTACATTCTGTGGGGTATTGGATGTGCAGAGTCTTAGACGTGGAGACACAAGGAAAGATGGACCTAGGTAGCGTGTAAATGGTGAGGTGGGCCAGGATTTGAGCTTTCATCTGCCCTTCCTTGCTGGGGGACCCAGCTGGAATGTGCTAGAGCAGAGCCTGAATATCTATCACAGGTAACTCACTGGGGTCTAGGAACAGTGTGAAAGATTCCTCACTCATTTTAAAAAACCTTGGATGTGTTGTTGGTGCATTTCATTCACACACTGTAAGTAAAATCAACTTGTGGCTGGAAAGTCACTGCCTGCAGAGAAGAGTTTTGTTTTCCCATCACCTCTTAGGATGGGCATTGTCTGTTTCTGGGAGAGTCTCTACCAACACGTTCCTTAAGACTGGGTCTTAGATGTTGCCAGTATTGTTGTGGCTTTTGGTCTTGGTGTGATGTATGTTTGTTAGAGATCTTTGTGGCTGTATGCATGGGGGGTGTGGGTCAGAGATGATCTGTGGAATGTCTGGATGAAGCCACTATGTGATTGTCTGGAAAATTCAGGGTGTGATCCTTCAGGCTTCTATTTTACATGATGACTGCAAGTAGTTTTGACAGCCGTATAGTCTGTGTATATTAGTGCTGCTATAGTTTGTTGTTTGGGTTTTTTTTAATAGCAGGATGTTGGGGTTTGGGTGGATTTTTTGTGAGTCTGTTGAGGCATTTTGTTCTGAATGTGTGAATATTTTGATCCTGAAGGCGGGTAGCTAGCCAAAAATTTGAAGCTGATTATTTATTTTCTTTTAAGTGTTTGGCTCCTGTGTGGACAACTGGATGAAATGGGCAATCTTCCAGATGTTCTAGGCATTTGGCATCTCTATCTGCCCTTCTTGGTCTGCACAGACCTACGTTTATCCTACTTAAAAAGCTAAGCAGGGTTGAGTGGTTCCACAGCAGTGTTTGCAAACACTGGGTTACTGGACACATTAGAATAAATATGATGGCAGATATTTGGGCCACCAAAAGTGGTCTGAGAAATAAATGAACCCATCAGCCAAACGTAAATGGGGTAATCCTGCTCATAATATTGCCTCTCTTGATAATGGTGGCCACTGATAAAAGCCAATAGACAGGTAACCGTTCTTAGCAGTGCTGAGTCAGAATCACAGAATTATATGGGTTGGAAGGCACCTCTGGAGATCATCTAATCCAACCCCCCACCCAATTAGGACAATTTTTCCCTGGCATTTGTGCATCAGATATTTTATAGTAAAAACTTTGTGGATTTATAGTGTAAGGTTTTGCTCTCGAAAGTCATCCCACATGGTGAGGGGTGCCCAGGCCCACAAAGGGCAATGACAGAGGTTTTATCTGTATGTTGGTGTCATTCCCTCCCCTTGTTAGACCAGACCAGTGCAGAGAGGTTTTACTGGACATTCCAGAAGACTCTGTGGGATAAGCAAGAAAAACAAACAACCAACCAACCCCAACAAAACAACAGGGAAAGAAATGCCATCAGAGAAGCAGTTTCTGCACTGGGTAGTAGATAGAACATAGTTGTACCTCTGGAGGACTATGTCTTGTGGTTTGATTTATTAAATATGTGAGCTTAGTGATTTAGATGTTGACTATGAATGAATGCTTAAATTCACTATCTTTCCTGGGATTTGTGGTATTGGAGTAAAAGTCATTGCAGCTCTGCAGCACCTTCACCACCACTGTTGAGTTTGGTCAATTTCAGGGCCCTGGATTTTGTCAGTCCTCTATCACAAGGGAGGAAAAAACTGCAACTGGAAACCAGATTGTGTTGAATTTCTCCATCCTCTCTTCAGCTGCACTCGATCACCTTGAGCCTGTTTATTGCATTGGATGAGAAACTGAAGCCCACCTTCAATGCCCATAACTCGTGGGTGTGACTTGCAGAATTATATCAAGCTGATGATGGGGCATGCTGGCTGCAGCAAGGGCGAGAGGGAGCTGAGTGGGAGGAAGGTGGAAGCAGGGCACGAGGGTCCGCAGAGGTTGGGCAAAGGGCCGGTGCTGCAGCAAGGATGAGTCTCCGAGGGAGAAGAGAGGCAGGTCTCCAAGAAAAGAGGTCGTCAAACATACTGCAGCAACACACAGACGGCACCAGACCTGGCTGGAGGCCCATTCTTTTTCGGAGCCCTGCGCTGATTTAACCCTCCCAAGCGGATCTACTTTAGCACTGCAGCAGCGGGTCCAGAAGTGCAGGCGGTTTGCGGCTCTTCCACCCTCACCACTCCCCTCCTTCTTACACCTTTCTTCATTCCTTCCTAGTTTTTCCTTCAGTTATTTAATGAAGAAAACCCACTACATCCTGCCTCTCTTTTCTTTGCTATTGTTACTATGT
>JAAGNO010000002.1:2617-19040 GCA_033439905.1 Ceryle rudis
AAAAACAAACAAGAAATCACCAGCACCTTTATTTATCAGACTGACTCTTAGGGAACACTACCATCACTTACCTAGTATTTGGATCCTATTTCTGGAGCTAATCTGCTCAGACTGGAGGAGATCTGGTAGTGAGTCCTAGTTAAGTTGCTCACTTTTGGTCACATCCTGCAAGATGCCATAGGTCCCCAAGTCAGTATGCCATTTGCCAAGGACAGAAAATCTATGGAAACTGAACGTATTCAGCACTTTGGGTTGGAGTTTTTAATACGCACATTTTTATGCAGCAGATTCAATGGAGACTGGCATTTTATATCCATACAGACAGACCATGTCTACATCCAAGAGAAGTGACACACAATCTTTCTGGGGCTGTTTTCTGTTTTCTTTCTCTGTGGGCCTGTGTTGCACTTCAATACTATTATATAGACTTCCCCATGGCCTCTTGTGAGGACTGGAGAGACTGCAAGTGCCATGGGAGTACAAATGTCTGTGTCGCATCACTAGGCAACTCCAGAGAAATAAATCCCCAGGCAGTTTGGCTACACAAGCACATCTGCCCACAGCCCTCAGCCTGGCTGCCTAATTAACAATCAGCTCTGGCACAACAAGGCTCTACCATGCGTCACTCCCACCAATCGATTAAGCCTGCATTAAACAATTCACACAGCAGGTGCTTCCATTTAGTATTTCAGTGAGCTGGAAACACGCAGCTCCCGCACAGTGTTTATTTTGGTTGAGTTAATAGAAGGTATCATCTCAAAGCAAAATACGGACTGATTCCTCTTGAAAGTTGCAGGACTCAAAAGCAAGCTATCAGACCTGTCTCTCCCTATCCTGCATCCACACAATGAATATAAATAATAACACAGTTTCCTCTGAAAATATGCTTCAAGATCATTCCCATATAATTATCATACAATTGTCAGGGTTGGAAGGGATCTTAAAGATCATCTAGTTCCAACGCCCCTGACAATGGCAGGTAAACCTCCCACTAGATCAGGTTGCTCAGAGCCCCATCCAGCCTGGTCTTAAAAATCTCCGAGGATGGGGCTTCCAGCACCTCTCTGGGCAACCTGTTCCAGTGTCTAATTCTATATTCATTCATTCTATATTGACAGAGATCAAATGAAGTGTTTTTCTTCGTTTGCTGGAGAGATTGATGTATAGATACATTCAGGTGAAAAAAACAAGGAAAACTGTAACATGAGCTTGTTTGTTCTTTTTCCATTGCCTGCTAACAAATGTCTACTTCTCATTGTAGGTATCATTGCACTGATACATTCTTTTCATATATTTCCAAATTCCCTGAATCCATTGTAAGCAAAAGGCACTTGAACTAGGTCTGTCAAAGTAAAACTGCCCTTTGGAGCCAGCGAAGCTTTGACATTAATCTAGGATATGCCAAGTGCATTCATTTACTCAGAGCTCTTCTTGGATACTCTTCTCTCTAGGGAGCAACTATACATCAAACAAATGCTTTGCAAAAAGCTCTACTCATGGTTCTATGACAGCTGCATTTTTAATATCTGTAAAGCCCAAATTCTAAAGTAGGATTTCATGTACTAATAGATTCTACTAATTTCCAGAAACATTGCTGTGGTCATGAACAATTTCTTAATCTTGAGTGCATAAAATCACCAGCAGAAAAGCATGTTGTTGCACATACTTTAGACCTTTTCCCTTGCCCTCTGAGAGGATTTTATTGCTGTAGTCTTAGCTGCCAGACTAAGTTGAAGAAACTCAGTGAAGACTGTCAGATGGAGTAGAAAAAAGTAATAACAGCTCAAGAACTATTTTTCAATCAAGAAGGTGCCTCTTTTTACTCATATCAGAATACAGGCCCTGTAAAGCTATTCAAGTTAATGAACATTTCAGTGTGAGAACAGACTGTTAGTAAAAATCAGTATAAATTCTTAAATCTAATGGGAAAAATGAAGGAAAAAACCCAATCAAACCAACCAAAAAAAAAAAAAAAAAAAGGAAAAAAAAATCTATTTTCCAGGAAGTTCTTTTTTTGATTTTACTAGAGAAAATTTCAATGTGTACTCTACTTGTGTCACATTTTCTAAAATAAATAAATAAATCTGAACTAGATATATGGAGTATATTGAGTTCTTCTCTAAACATAAATACTTGTCACATCTTAAACCTGAACTGAGCATTGTATTTGCGTTAATGAAGGTAACATGAACGAACTATGCAGTAGTGACAAAAGAAGCAACAATGCAAAACCAGAATCTCTTCACTAACCTCTCCAAACTGTTTCAATGTATATATAACATATATTAATAGTAAGCAAGTAGCAGCTAGAGGCCCCAATTAGTTCAGAGCCCTTACTGTGCAACTTTTGTATGAACATAAAAAGGAAACATTCCTTGCCTCAAAATCACTGTGATCAAGACAACGGCAATGAACACTGGGGCTTGCAGAAAGTGATATGGAAGAAAGATGCTGAATCTGAAGGCAACTAATTGGAACACAAGATTGAGCAAACTATTGGCTGAGCATTCAGCTGGAAGCTTTAAAGATTTTTTTTTTATTGCATAAAACAAGTGGACAAGAGATACAAATTAATCACTTGCAGCCTGTCCACTTAAGCACTCTCATTAAGCATGGGTATCATGGTGAAGATGGATCTTAAGACCAAAACGAAAGGAGAGTAGGATAATGGTTGTGTCTAATGACTTGGTTGTAAAGGCACAAAATATAATAAGGCGCAAGCTAATAAGCTTTCACTATTAGAGAGCTTAACATGACAGAAAGGCACAGTGCTGACAGAATTTCTATATCCAGATTATATAAATAATATGGGTTGGTAGGGAGAGCTGTGGACAGAACTCTGCATTAAATATTAAGTACTTGCATTACCTAAGCTATAGGATCTATCACAGTAATCATAAAACTGTTGCATATCCTTAATCTCTGCCATTAAGCTATTGGAAGAGGAAAGAAAAAGCAATAAGCAAGCGTTACTTCAAAAATATTTAGTGTCTGTGCTCTGTGACCATTCCCTTGTTGTTGCAGTTCTGGTTATCTTTCTCAGTACATCAGGGGTTCAGAGCAGAGTCTACCACTCCTGAATCATTCTTTCTGACAGGCAGTATTTGTGTGAGAGGAGATAGACATCATTACAAAGTCAATGACTCGAATTTTCCCAAGATTTCTAGTAAAACCAGAATATGGTAATGAAAACTTTTGGCTAGTCACATTTCACCATCTTTCCTATAATTCCACTAGTGAGTAACCAACATTGGAAAGTTGATCTGGAAAAATATTTAAATCCTTTCTCAAATGCAAATTTTGTCAGGGAGAAGGAGACTGTTTTACAGTTTGAAGAAAAAAAAGAGAGGAAAAAGAAATTTGTTGGCAAAAGCATAGCTTTATAGTGCATGTGTAATCAGGACAGTGGTCTGACATAAGGTTTTTTAGCACAGTAGTTTTAAAAGCACTTGCTATCATATTTCAGCTTCTGCATCCTATGTTACGTTTGCTGTTTTTGAGATTCAAAATATTGCGTGAGTCACCTTCATAAATATACAGTATAATGCCTAATGATGTTTATCACATTTTAAAGAAGTTTTTAAATCTTTTTTTTCTCCAAAGGCAAGCTTTAATAAGTCACAACAGGTTATGAGTCACTCAAGTTCAAGTTAGGATACTAATCTAAGCCTAGTCCAGAAATATCTTGAGCATAAATCCTAGTGCCAGTGATATAATGTAAAGAGGAAAAAAAAAAAAAAAAAAAAAGGGAAGGAGGAGGAGAAGAAGAAGTAGGAAAAAAAAGAAGAGAAGAAATACAGTTTGGGAAATTTCCCATTTCAAAGCTGTTCTTAAGTAAATTACTATAGCTTCTTGTAAAAGAAACAGGTGAAAAATATTGGTGTAGCCACCACTGCTGGAAAATTAGTAAAATAGAAAACAATTGTTAAATGCAAGGTGATTTCCAGGGCAGGATAAAATGCTCCCCCTCCCTTACCCATCCTGTCACTGCTAGGAGCTCTTCCTTGCTATCTCCCTCTCTCTCTCCTGCCCTTCTTCTCCCTGCCCTCAGTTCCTCTTCCTCACTCCTCACCTGCCAGTGAGCTGGGACAGTCTGTGATAAGTAGTGTTTTATGGGGGAAAGGTACTCCAGATGAGCTGCTGGAGGCAGGGAGATTATCCAAGGTTCCTGTCATTTCTTGGCAGCCGTACAGCAACCTCAGCTACCCTTGCTCATCTTGGAATCCTTGATGGGAAGGAAGTGCTCTGGAAAACATCTCACTGCAATCAGGCCTGCTGAAGACAGAAAACAGAAAAAATACGACAGCGAGAAGTGATCATTCCATCTTCCCTCATTGTGCATCTGACAGATTCACATATACCTGACATGACAGTTGCCTGCAACTTGCATTGCTGCACAGTCAAGGGGAAGAAGAAGGAAGGACAAAGTGGGATAAATAATGATACATCCACAATAACAAGGCAGTGATGTGGAAATCTGTCAAGAAATACATACTCCTGATAATAGGAAGAAAAGCCTGATCTTATTTAGTACAAGGCTGGAGTTAACACATTCTGCTACATAAGCAATAAACCAGCTCCTTTCTGCACAAGAAGAGGTGCCCCTCCATCTGCATAATAACTGTGCACAGCTTGGGATCACTGGATCTTCCAGACCCCCCTCTTCTCCTCAGCTGGGTTGTTATTGTCCTCTGTTATTATCTTTGTATTTCCCCTGGTTATTATCAGCATGTTACCTTTGCCTTTATGTCTAATCCCTACCTGGCAATTTTCTCCTCTCCAGCTGGCTTCCCTGTTTTCTGGATAAGAAATCTAATGTTCTTTGCTCCAAAGTGAGTGTCCTATTCATTATTCTCAGTCTACTATGACACAGCAACACTCAATATCTAAAGACTCTGTTAAATTCTCATCTATTTCTCAGTTGTATAGAACAATTAACCGGAGTACAAATAGCAACCTGACTTTTATGGTCCCTAATGAATTTAGCTTTGCCTATGACTGTATTTCACAACTGCCCAGAATTAAAATGTGAGTAAACACTGTTTAATATTGTACATTATGATGTGCCAGAGAGCACTTCCATTGTAGCACGTTGTTGATGGTAACTCAGATAAATCACTTTTCATAGCCAAACAGGCTGAAGCAGAATGCAGTTAGTGAAAAGAACAACTAACAAGAAACTCCTTGCTGATATTGTTGTCAGCTGTCTATAGACTTATGGATCACAGACTGACAGGGAAGAGAAATCTTGCCATGGTTTTGTCACTGACCCATCCTGTATTTTCAGTCAAGTCTCTGTGATTTAAGGCTGCCTTGACATTACAGTCTGAATATCCTGTTTTCCCTGGGGTGGTACTGAAAATTGTAGTCAGAAGCATCTCAAAAAGCTGAACATAAACAATAAAAAACATCAACCTGGTCCAGAAGTTACTTGAGTACTTCATCATACTTGACTACCATAGTACTGTATGGATTTTCTAGCTCATAGTTCATAAGCAAGCTTCAGTAACATCTAGTGCATGCAGGCAACTAATGGGGAGGAGGGGGAGGGAGACTGGGTGTGGGGGACAGGTGACTCAGCCTTGATTTGCCTATCTATGGCCCTATCTATGCAAAGAGGATTCACTGGGAGCTGTATAGGTGGCTCAGCCTTGAGTTCTCCATAAGCCCCAGGCCAAACAAGGCAAAGCTGCACCACACAAAGAACCAAAACCTTAGCTGAGCTTTGCAGTTCCTCAACAAATGGTAAGTCCTGAGTTTCAATTCAAACCACTATTAGGCTTCCTGAGAAAGATAAGGAGAACCTGGAGGGCTTCAGTGGTGGTTTCAGCCAATAAGACAACTTTTGCATCTCCAGAGGGCATACTCCAATTGGGCATAGTTTTGCCACAACCACCTGGAGGGGTCAGCCACAGCCTTGTGTATTCAAACTGTATAATTAGTCATGTAAAGCAGGGGATAAAAGTCCTAAGGTTTAGCTTAGATTTTGGGAGTCCCTCTGCCAGTGCTCACCTGTATGGAGACCCTTCTCTCTTGGTCAGGACATTGGCCAAGGTGACTTTATTAAGGTTAAGAGACCTTACCTGGAGTGGTAAGCAAATATTTAGCATGCTGTAAGTTTGCAAACACGGGTGTTCAACTAACACATGTATAATATTTAGTGCACTTTCTAATTTGTTATAGTGTATTGTTTCTTTTAAGTTGCAATAGTGCATTCTCACACTGTATCCATAAAAACCTGCATTGGTGTTCATAATTTTAAATCCCATTTAATTAAATCCTCAGGCTACCATATTCAACATAAAAACAATTATGACCTTTTTAATGATATAAATGTAGTAGCCATAGTGGGTCAGGAATGAAATTTGGTTCCACAACTTGGTGACTCATCTATCAGGAATTTTTCTGGGTTGTCATCATATTTAAACAACATTATGAGCCAGTTCCTCAGCTTCTGTAAATAGGCTATTGTAAATTGACTGTAATAGCACTAGAGCTTTATACCATTGCTCTTCATTTCTAAGCAACAAAGAAGAGAATAAAATGTGCATGCATTTTTTGGTTCACTAATGAAGATGAGGCTTATTCTAAGAAAGATATGTCACCTCTTACCCCCCCTCCTTTTTTTTTTTTTTCCTTATAGGGATTCTAGGGAGAGCTTGCTGCAGGATTTGTTTGGGGGTTTTTTTGCTAATTAGTGGTGTGCTTTCCAGAACATCAAGGCCATGTGAGAACTTGTCATCTAAAGAGCATGACAATAAATAGATCACATTGGGGAATGATTCTTCTATGATGTTAACAGTCTACCCACACATGCTATAATAGTCTTTCCCTTTTTCTGATTTTTTCTACCTATTTTTAAACCAGATGAACTATCTTTTCTACACAAGGAAGATGTGCAAGTAAGCTGTCTTCTTATTGTTTGACTCTATATTATATATGTAGTTGGTACACATATAAAACACCATTTTTCTCAAAATATATATATCCAGGACTTAAGTGCAGACACACACATGTTTAATACCTAATCATAGAAAGACTCCATCTCAAGCACCCAAGGCTCAGTATTGCATTACATAAATAACACCGTTTGCAAATAAATACATTGTGAGTTGGATCAACCTGGTAGTATGCAATTTCAGCAATTAGATGTATCTGCCATATGATAAGCCAGATCCCTAGCAGGGTGAATTCATCACAGGCTTGAGTAGTAGATGTGTTTTTATTGTTTTTGTATTCAGTCCTTTATGTTAATAGAATAAGTACTCTGCATTTGCATATAATCAGCTGATAGAGGAGCAGTTTGTTTCATTATATTACATCCTATTTTCATGCTCAACACATTGATGAGGAGATAAACAAAACACATGTCACTGGTTTCTAATTCTTGATTTCCAGTGGGGACTTGTCTAGATGTATTAAATCAAGAGCCACCGAACCATTCTATGTTGAGTTGTTATTGTTAAATAGACTTTATCCTTTCCCTTCTCACTTTCCCAAACTTTATTCATTTTCCTTCTCCATCAATACCTTTTTTGTGTTTGTTAGGGAACAAATATACATGTGTATACAAATATATCAATGGATTATTTTTTTTTTACCAGTGACACCAAGGAGCTTTGGATGATGTCCTAAATGTGTAAATGTAATATATGCATGTATGTACTTGCACATAGATACTATGGATATAAGGGAGGGGAGGGGTGTTGTGCTTCATAAATTTTCTTTCTTGTGTTTACAGTAACAGTATGAACATTACAAATTATCTGTGTGACCACCAAGTAGAGAAAACTATAGATATCAAAGGACATGACATTTCTTCTCATCTTTTTTTTTTCTCCATCATTAATCCTTCCCTGGGTAATACTTTTATCTTGTCCAGAAAACAAAACCTAACATCAGCCAAACCACATGAAACCTACTATATTATTTGAATGTCAAGAAATATCGCAGCTAATTGGATACCTGACTATCTATGTTCTTGCTGTATGTGTAACTTAAGTGGAATCTCCTTCCTTTACGTTAATGTTTGATTCACTGGATATTTTAAGAAATAAATTAGAGCTGAAAACATTTCAATCATCCTGGTGTGTTATAACTATTGTAAGCATCAGCTGCATAACCCTTTTCAACCACGGACAACCTCCGAGCTTTCTTCAGGGACAATCTTAGGTAGGTACTCAGACACAGCTCTCATAAACTACTTTTATGGTAAGTCAGTGGAAGTTTCTTTTTCACAGAGTCCTTTCTTCTGGTTGCTTTTAAGTGCCTCCTTGCACCACTAGATAGAATGAAAACATTTGCTCATTCTAAGATATTATTCTTAAAATAACCCTACTGTGTGGATAGTGCACATTGTCCCAGATTAAATTACTAGTAGGAACTAGCTCCATGCACAGAAGTATTACAGTGACAACATTCCAAAATTTTAGCTGAAAATTATAATCTCTACTATCCTCCATAGTTTTAGTTTTAGCTGAAAATATATGGGTGAATTATGATAGGAAAATATACATCATTCATCAAGAACTTTGTTAAAAATATGTCCTTCTGTTGAATATTTCTCAATCACTTTACAAAAAAAAATTAGTAACTACAATATCTTATATTGCTTTGGTTAAAAAATATCATTGTTATTGCACATACATGGAAAACAGGGAATACATTTCTTAGCTACAATGTCATCAGCAAAGACAGCAATAGACCTCCTGCTACCTGTGTCTTAAGCTCCATTCTTTAACTTTAAGATTATTCTTGGAGTCTTTAATAATTAATGTTGCAATAGTTCTCTTGTTTAAAGTTACATTTCAGCTTGTTCCACAAGCCCCCTTATATGTATAAGGTACATAGGCATATGAGCACATTCTAGGAAGGATGTAGGACAATATCAGAGATTAATAACTACTTCTGATAAATAAATAATAATAAAAAGTATTAATCAGGTATGAATCAGGCATATTTTTCAGAAGAGCATTTAGGTTAGATAGTGTAACTCAGTTTAAGCTAGTCATGAATAGAATGTACCACATATAATAGTCTGCCAAAAATACATACCAACCTTTGGGAATCTGACAAAGGCACAGCAAGACAAAAATGAGATCACTACATTTATTTTATGGTTTAGATATTTTTGGATTTATTGAGAAGTTTTAAGCCATGTATATTTAGGGGATTATATTTTTGTTTGGTGCATTGTCATGGGGAGAAAATGAGTCTAAATATGAAAATAAAAGTCAGGAAAATATAGTTGCAAGGAAGTTTCACATTCATGATCTCCAAAGCACATATGTAGTTGTCATCATCACAGCTCATAATAACTGCCTACGTACAGTCACAAGTGCTTGGGGTTTACCAGGAGCCAAACAGGCAGATGGATAATTCTTTGTATATGTGTCTACATATTTTTACTCTTGCTGCATACCACTGATCATCCTCCCTCCATCTGCAGACTGTCTCTTCAACTGCATGTTTGTCCTTTTTTAAGCCCATAGCGAGCTTTTATAAATAGAGAACAGAAGCGTGGGATGAAATACAAAGATGTCCAACATCTCTGTATGCACTTGACCCAGCTTCAATGGACATGACACTGGATATATATACATGTTATCATATTAGTTTATTCTTTAATTCAGGCTTAGGTCCCAGCTCCTACATCCACCACACTGCCTGCATTTTGACAGGCTTCAAAATTCATATTTGGAATGCGACAACTGGTATCTTGATAAGGAAACATGATTGAAAGGGAATATATGAATATAAGAATATCCATATTAGGTCAGACCAGCTGGGGTCTACTCCAGTATAGAACCATAGAATGTTAGGGGTTTGAAGGGACCTAGAAAGATCATCTAGTCCAACCCCCTTCCAGAGCAAGATCACCTAGATCAACTCACACAGTAACCTGATTCTTAAAATGGGCTTAAGTCTAGAGGACATAATACAAACTAGAAGGGTAACAATTTATATTTCTCCTTATCATTCTCCAGCTATTTCCATTTCAGAGATTTGCTGAGCCAGATGAGGGCTTATGTGTTTGGTAAAATTTGTCCAGTCTCCCCTTCAGTCCATGGAAATTTTTAGAATGCAAAATCGACTTCAACAAGAACTTGCTCACATCTCCTGTGTTGTATAAGCAAATATCACCTCTCATTTGTCTTTAGGAAAAAAAGAGGTGGGTTCTGAGTTTTATTTGACTCTGTCTTGTTCTTCAACTGGAAGAGTGTTAAAAATTTAATCTTCACCCACTGTCTTCATATCACTCAATTTTCTTTTTAAATTGCTAGCACATTCTTTGCCCATGTCATCTCTTTTCCAGACAGAAGACTCCTGTCTTACACAAGGGTTCACTGTATGAAAGCTAGTACAGGCCTTTGATCATTACTGCCACCTTTGTCGTCACTTTTTCTAGTTCTGCTTCATGCATTTGAGATGAGAGGGTCAAGACCACAAAGAATATTTTAGGATTTGAGTGAGCCCACAATGTTATATACTGAAAAAGTGATCTCTGTTTTGCTCTCTATTACTTTCTTAATAATTCCTAACATTTGCTTTGTGCTGGCTACTGAGCACCAGCTGACATTTCAGTGGAAATTTCTTTTGCAGCAAAACAACTTGCTGCTGTGTCAGTGGTTATCTTAGTGGTGCACACCGTTTTTATATGAAACTAGGATTGTCTTCTCTTCTTCATATCATTTTGCATTTAACCATGCAGAATTTCATCTGTTTTCTTTTTTTTTTTTTTTTTCCTCCACTTATTTCATACAAACCTTCTGCAATTTTTTGTGGTCAGATCTCATGTTACCCTGAATAATTTAGTATCATCATCCAGCTTTCTTACATCACTGCTCACCCTGTTATACAGGTCACTGATAACCATATTAAGCAGAACAATCCCCTGCACATTTCCCTCTGGAATTCTACTGCTGACCTCCCTTCACTGGGAGACTTACTATTTAGTCCCACTCTCTGCTGCCGTCTTGTAACCAATTATTTCTCCAAGTTATGACCTTTATATCTCATATGCATGGCTGTTTAATATCTAAATCCAAATAGATTATATCAATCAGATCAGCTTTATCCATATGCTTGTTGACCCTTTCAAAGACCTCCAATAATTTTTCAAGACAGAAGTTCCTTTTGCAAAAGCCATTCTGACTTTTCGAAGGTAAAGCACATTTATCCACATGTACACCAGTTCCATTTGTAATAACAGTTTCTCCTAATTGCCCACTGTAGACATCAGGTTTACAGGCCAGCAACTCTGAAAATGTCTTCCAGATTTATTTTTTTAACTGGTGTTTTTTGCCATGCCCCACTCTTCAGTAAAGCGGTTTTAAATGAAAGGTTAGATATCAGTGTTAGTAATTCAACTACTTCATCTCTGGGTTTCTTTGGAACCTCTAGAATAAACATTTCCTGTTCCTAGCAGATTGTTGTTCTTCATTTTGACAGTTAATTCCATAACCTCTGCTACAGCAGTATCTTAACCATATCCTCTACAAAGTCCTTTGCAAAGAAGAGGGAGAATGAAGAATTCTATAAGCAGAGGTAAGAGGGAGAACATTTCATTCCATCTGAGAAGATGGAGGTATCACAATTCGGTAGAGTCCTCTAAAAGACAGAAGGCCCAAGAGTGTTGAATTTCCTGTTTTAGGTAGAAAGCTAAGATGATTAGCTTTTCTATTCCATTCAGATCTGACTTTCTATCCAATTAAGTTATCTTAATTAACATATTAAGTTATGATGTAGCCTGACGGGTGCAACACATTTTTCCCAAGCTTAAGAGATGATCTTTTTGCTTGTCTTCCCCTTCTGTAGCTACCAGATATATATCTTGATAAGAAACACTTTTTGTGTGCAAGACGATACCTAAAGCTTGCCTGTAATATTCCCTCAGCCTTTAAAATAGGTTATCTTAAAATATTGCTGCTACATTCTGCTTGTCCCTTTTATGCTGCAGAACATAGTACATCTTTATGCAAGCAACAAGTAACTCTGGAAAATGAAAACTTATTTGGAACATAATAAAGATTGATAACTTTAGGATATGTGACAACACTGACAATAAGGAAAGATAATTGCATACACATGCAGCCTACAGAAGTACCTTTTAACCTTCATGAAGTAACTACTTGTATACTCTCCTGCCATGAAAGTGGTTTAAGGTTGTATCTGACATTGAATTTGTAGTGGACTAGGTGCTCAGCCAGTCAGTTACTGCAGCTCAACTGGGATATCTTAATTTACTCAGTTGTCATATAATTATATGCTTTGAAATAGGAAAACTGTGTCTCTGATTAAAAGAATATAGTTCATAATGGTTTCTACTCCAATCTCTGATACGTTAGAAAATGAGAAAAGGCTTGCTCTCATAAGGCCAGACTGATTTGTCAGCAGATGTTTTACAAAGTGGAAGATGGACAATATATGGTGTAAGCCCACGTGTTGTTATAACAGTCATTTATCTTTCTTTTTACTGCATAGCTTTATGCACTCTGCATTCTCCTCTCATTATAATCTTTATCCTATCCAACTATAAACTCATTAGGCTCCACCAATATGACAAGCTGTCCTTTTTGCATCTCTCAGCTAGTTGGATATTTGCTAATAGTCATATTTTCTTATTTCACGTCCATACAACAGCATAAGTAATACATGACTTCAGCCACCTTGTATGCCGCAGTAATTTGGCCATTGGCAACATGTGACAGTCTGCATTTTGATCATTCGGCTGAACCAATATATCTTTTAAAGCATATTTTTCTATACATTAGTATTCTACACTTTTGGTTAAACCACAGGTAAATTAAAATTGTGTCTCATTTTAATAACACACTCATAACTTCTATAGTTTCATAAAATTCAAAAAATTGAGTTGAAAATTGCAGATTTGTTCTCACATGTTATTATGCTCTTATCTCCTTTACTATAATAAGTAGATTTTAAAAGAAGTGATGGGGACTCTTTCCTCATAAAAAAATTTCAAAAAATTTCTTTGGTTTGTCATAGTGCATACACAAATTATGAGCATATCTATGGATTTGTGTAGGCAATCCCAGCAATTTGTTACTCATAAACAGGAAAAAATACGGCTATGGTTCCAAATGCAGAACCCTTTTACTGTATATTGGCCATCTGATTCTTGCCATTTTAAGGCAAGAATAAGAAAAAAACTCTATTGATATAATCAAATAATAATGAAACTGGAATACTGGAATGTTGTTTGGCGTTATATAAAAAAGACTTCAGAAAAAAAAAGATGTCTTGCTTTACAGATTGCATTTGAACCTGCTTTATTTTAAACAAAATTAAAAAAAAAAAAAAAGCTGAAGAAATTTGCAGGAAATTAAATGTATTTTTATTATTTTTAAATGTCAAAGCAGAATAGCTGGTTGTCATTAAGTTTCACTCCCTCACCCCCAGCTAGCTGCATTTAGTTTATTCTACCTTTCCATATACTAGAGAGAGAATTTAACCTTAAGATCTTGTACACAAATTGGACTGTTTTCAGTATCAAAAAAATTACCTCAGAACCTGAGAAACACAATAGCCTTTTTATTTTAACTTGTAAAAATACGGCTCTATACCCCGGACTGTGACTACATCTTTAAAAGCCACTATAGGGAAGGTGGAAGAAGTGTTCCCTAACTCCATCAGCTTCATTGAAGCGCAAACCAAAATACATTCTGTGAAAGATATTTCAAATTACCCTCTATAACTTTTTTACAGAAGTAAACTTGGATATCTGTGGATAAACTTAGACCCATCACTGTCCATAAAAAATGTTGAGTACCAAACTTAATGAAAAATCCTGATATTTTTGTTTCTTCCTACAGTCTGAACATATTACCAAGAGCCGCAAAATGTGTAGGAATCCAATTTATATTTCTAAAGTAGTACACAAGATCTCTGTGAACACCTGTAACAGATGTCTTCTATGTTCTGCTAAAAATGTCTTTCAATTTAGGAGCAGCAATGCCTTAACAGGCTGGTATGTTATCCTGACAGATTCCTTTGGAGATCTCAAGCTGAGATTATGTGATACCTGTGCAACCAATGAAGAGATGTCTTTGTCTGCAAAGAGCAATTCAGGGTGCCTACAGTCTTAAATCTTCTTCCATGAGAGTTATGTGGAAACCAGTCATATCCAGAATGTCATTTGATAGTTCTCAGGAAACTTTCTGGAGCTACATAGCAGGAAGCACTTACTATCCTGTCTAACTTTCCGTGGAGCTTATGCATCTGAATTTCATCAGGACTTTGATGTACATGATGCACTTGTAGCTGCAGATTAATAACTTTTGCCCATCCAACAATCCAGACAGCAAATCTTTACATAAGGACTGATGCTCCATGATGCTAAAGAGGTCTCTCTCTGGTTATTTTAGTCACAGTGGTGATGCTGTCTGACATCTACATACATAAGAATAAAAAAACCAGGAAGCAAGACACCTAGTTCAGTATTCTTAATTTTACAATGATCAAACTCCTATCACTCACTTCAGGAAACGCACCAGTTAATATGTTAGACACCCTTATGATGACTTCTGCCTCTTACTGATAACAAACTGCTTTTTCACCTAGAATCATGCAAGATAGTTCACACAACATATCTCACCCCAAGAGTCATAGAAGGAGGGTTGTTGATCAAATCAATGTCTTTTGAAAGAGAAACATAAGCAGTCTCTAAATTCTGGGGTTTTTATCCAATAACTAATGTAAATTATGTAAACAGCCTGAAACAGGGTACTGGATAGCAGGACACGTATTCCTTCATCTCCTTGTCTTTTCAAGCAGTGTATCTTGACAATGGGGAGTTGAAGCTGATATGCCTTCTAGGGAAAATTGAAATCAGGACTTCAGCTCTGTGGGGGAGCTCTAATCACTTGTCACAAGCAGCACCAGATTCAGTTCCCAAGAGAATTTTTTGACTTAAAGAGTGTATCCATTGCTTCTCTATTTTGTGCAAAGTTTAATAGTGTCAGCACTGAAACAGCATTCTGCACACACTTAAAAAAATAGGCCTTTCATAGAAACTCCTCTTATGTTTTACAACAGAGCTCAGAAACAGAATTGCTAAAAAAAAAAAAAATTTAAATCCAGTCTGTACACAAAATAGGATAATTTAAAGTCAAAAGCAAATTTCTGGAGTCTCTGCTCTGATTCCACACTGTAATCAGAAGACAACATTTTGTGCCTGTCTGGACCCATATAGTCATCCAGCAACCTGGGTGCACCGTAGACAAGTTCAGGATCTGCAATCAGATTAGTATCCAAACTAATCCTTAATATGTCATTCAACCACATCAACAAAAGGCAAGAATACTGTTGTTGCAGCTAGGAAAATTGATTCCCCCCCAATAATAAAGGAGAAAATACTGTCAACCCATGCTACTTCAGTATGGCAATATCTATGGCAGCCAAGCTGAAGACCCAAAGACCAATTTTCTATTTTGTAAATATAGGGGGAAAAACCAAACCAACCAAACAAAAAAACCCAGATGAAAAAGGCATTTGAAAAGTGCAACACAAAAGCTTTTAGCAGCTCTTGAGCCGGTCAATATTCCTATGCTACATGTTTTGTTTTACATCCCATGTGTACTAATGACAGATTAACAGGCCACATAGGTAGAAGTGGGAGTTTGAAAGCCAATAAGACACTGTGAGTTTTCCCAAATGTGTCAAAATAAGAGAAGTGACTGAGCTAAATAACTCAGTCCTATACACTGCAGAAAATGAGTGATTAATAAACTTCAGTGCTTTTACTTGCCTCCTTGAAGCAAGGTGATATGGCTGGTTCACACTGTGAAGCAGACAAGTATCTGTACAACACAGGGAAGACTACATAAACCTATCAAAACAGCATTTTATTTTGAGGTAAACTTTTGGTCCTCTGCTTAACAGTGAATATTGGTTCATATAACATGCTAATAAGAGCACCAGATTTTTTTTCTCATTATTTTCTGTTAGAGTAATGTTTTGAAGACATGAATGGAAGCTGTTTAGATGATTTTTTTTTTCACTAATTTTTATTTTTTATGTAGACAAATTGTAGAAAATTGAGACTAAGTATCCAGGTAGGATACCTCTAGCTAAGCGTCAGAAGTCCCTGATGCTCTAATACCCAGTCCTGGAGATAAACTGTGTGAATCAAATGTTTTCGCTTCATGTATGAACTACAGCCTTCCTGGCTCACTGACAGTCATCCTGGGGAGGCAGAAAAGGAAAGATTGAGAGGCAAATACAACTTGGCAGCCCATTTCTAAGGTAATGTCAATTTCAGTTTTGGCCTGCAGTGTGAAAGTGGAACTGCCAAGAGCTTTTGGAGGAAGATACAGGAAGAAAAGAAAAAAGAATAGGAAAAGAAAGTGAAAAGAAAAGAAAAGAACAGGAAAAGAAAAGAAAATAGAGAAGAAATGAAATG
>JAAGNO010000002.1:19140-36397 GCA_033439905.1 Ceryle rudis
AGAAAAGAAAAGAAAAGAAAAGAAAAGAAAAGAAAAGAAAAGAAAAGAAAAGAAAAGAAAAGAAAAGAAAAGAATCTTGTTTCAAGACCCCAAATAATTTTGTAGAAATGCTTTAGTGATCTCCATTCTTATATCCGTGTAGTACAAGTTGCTGTCTGTCAAAAAGTTTCTGTGACTTGGATGGGAAGTGATTTCAGTTCAGTGACAATAATGCTGTAGAAAACCTGTTATGGTTCACTTCTCCAAAGCTAACACGTAAGGGAAGATTTCCTGTTGATGTTTGTAGCACTAGAAGTTCCCATGACACAGTCCTTTTGAAAGACAGAAAAAAGGAGCCTTGAAAGACAGAAAAATCAGACCACTCATTTTCCATATAAAGGTGATAGACTAACGCATTACCCAGACAGTACAAATATATGTTCTATTTAGCCGTGGTTCATGCTTTAAAGTAACTCACCTGCTTGTAGATTCAGAGAGCATTTAGTAAATTTGGAGGAACTATGTAAACAGCAACAAGGTCTTCTCTTAACACAAGCTTAACACATCAGGGGGTGGAAATGTTCCAAAGGTAGCCTTGAACCTCAGCAGGGTGGATTGAAGGAGGAGTGGTGAGCTCCCACACTGCAATTTTAATTAGTAGGAAATCAAAGTTGTACATCAGATGTGGGATTTTTCTCTCTAAATCAAAAGGACAGCAGCAAAGCAATCAGCTTTGTGTTAGACAAGTAAAGGACTTTCCCTGAGGAATGCATGATCTAAGAATGCATTTGAAAATAACCATGACAGCAGCAAAAAATAAACATCTGTGAGCTTGCCACTTTCTCCTATACTAGCTTGGTGAAGATGAAAAGGAGGCATATAGAATATTTTCAACACTATGTCCATACAGTCTGGAGGTTGATATTATCTTTGGTATTGAATTCAATGCTGTGTTTGCTGACCTTCCATAAGGAGAAAAAAACATCTTTTACAATGACTACTGACATTTTTTGATAGAGGAGGTGTCCTCACTTATGATCTCATTCAACTGAGACACTGTGTTAAAAGGAAGTTCTTAGATCAGAAGCTTAATTTTGTCATTCCTTAGAAAAATAAAAAAATATAAATCTGCCTTTATGGGGCCAACTAATAATAAAGCAAACAATAGATTTATGTTTTATGCTTAACATGTGAAGGACAGAGGGATATAAAGATCTTACCAACAGTAAATATGAGCTTAAAACTAACAAAAGGAAATACAAGGTGAGACAACCACTATAAAGCTTTGCTGACTATCATTCACTTTCTGAACCTTACCCAACAAGTCCCTATGATGAAGCAACTTCACCTATTACTGACAGAAAATAATAATTTCATTCATATGGATCCCTCCCTGATACACCTATTTTTGAATTGAAATTTTGTTTTCACTTTGACTTTTTTTATTCCAGGTTATATCAAATACATTGACATTTCTGAGAGCAATTCAGTGATGTCTGCTGTTGGTTTCACCTTTGGGAAATTGGTACAATCTCTCATGAGAAACCTTAAAATAGTTAAGGACTAAACAATAATTGCAGTGTTTTCAGTTTGAAAGGTATATGTAGATGCTTTCAGTAGACTGGAAAACTCTGGATTCAAGTGTCCAATTTAGAATGATATCACAAACCCCTGAGATCACCTGTCTTAGTCCAAATGAAGTGAAGAAGCATTTTCAGTAATATCAGAAGCATTATACTGGTAGGACAGGTATGCCATTAGCATGCCTTTATGGATACATGTCCTTACATGGAAGTCTGACAAGACTATTAAAATATGGCTGCCCAGAAAAAAGCATCACAAATCTTACTCACTCAGGAGTGTAAAAAGTAATTATTATCCAGTAATGACTATAAAATTAGTTAAAATATGTTGCTCTTTTGAGCCTCAGGCTAAGTTTATTTATTCATTACTAAGTTTAGTTATTCATTGTCTGAGACTGAATCTGAAGAACTCTCCAACATTGATACACATGTTTTAAATATTTTGCTAGAGGCTAACTTTTAAGTAACTGACTGACTAATTAGTAGCATCAAAGTGTGAAACTGTACATCACCTTTGGTATTTACCTACTGTCATGAACAAAACTCATCATGTGCTGTGACAGTGTCTTCAGTGCTGAGTTGCTCTTGACTTTTGTCAAGAGTAAAGGCAAAAGACAATTTTCAAAACTGATTGAAATTTTGTCTAAAAGGACAATAGCAGATGTAGTCTACGGACTGCCCAAATCCCATTGGTTAAACAGTTGTCTTCTCTCACTCTGTTGAGCATGATAAGAGGTTATCCCACTCAATCTGATTCTCCTACAGAAAAGGGAGTGTATATACAATTTCTGGCACCATTCTGTCTACTCCAAACACCCCTTCCCTTCTGTCATCACCTTATCTCACTTTCTCTGTAGGATTTCCTTTCCTTCCTGCCTCTTTTTATCTTTGCCTTTGTCATAAGCTATTTTCTCTTGGAAGACTGACTTCTCTGCTCTGCCAATGGCTTTTGGTAAGGCAAAAATGAAACAATGAGAAGTTACGGTTAAACAAAACAAAACAAATAATCCATAGTCAGTGCTTCATCATGTCTGAAAAATAGGAATGACTCCACATTTTTAATTCCTAGCAGGCTGTTAGATATGATGTTCTGGGCTAAATAGACAGCGTAACAGTGAATCTTCCTTGCTGCTCTTGGTCTTTCAAATTCTTCAAGTCCTTCCTAACAGGGAGAGCAAAGCATACTTTGGTTGTTTGTTTTTTTTTTTTTTCCCAGCAATTCAGAAATATGTCTGACAGACTTTGTCTCTCGGCCATCAGTCCACTAAATCCTGCCTTGCATCATTGGAATGCAAAGAAAAGACTTACTGAATTGACTCCTTACCCACACTGGCATAGCATCTTCTACTTGCAAGAAAGTAGTAACAATTCAGTAATCAAAAAAAAAACCAAACAAACCCCGACAACATAGTGTCATGTGGTAGCTGTGGTAGACCCTGAGTCTGGATTATAAAAGCTAGGGTAGCCTGGCAAAAAAATAAATTGTTGCCAGATGCTTAAAGTTCAGGCCCTGACAATACCACCATCACTAAGAGTCATTTATTCATCAGCGAAATACAAGAGAAGAATGCAATTAAATGTCCTCATTACAGAGGACAGAGACAGACTAAACTCTGCATGGGAAAGGCTTAAGATTTTCTGTACCTTATGTTGAATTAAAGTGCTGTATCCAATTAGTGTGACCAAGGATTTCCAGCACCCTTATTATCCTGGTATATAGGTAATATACAGTTTTAAATGTATTTTCCTCACAGTATCATTGTGAGATAGCAAAATATTATTAATTTCATTTCACAGATGGGAATGTGAGGCTCAGACTGCTGAGATGGTGTTTGGCTGTGCAGTGACTTTCAGGCATGGCAAGATCCATGGAAATAAGAATACATGGCCTTTAAAAATGTCTTGAAACTTCCAGGGTTCACATTCACATCTCCATCAGCCTCAAAACACTAACTCAGATAGAGATGGCCTACTGCTTCTGTGGAATATTGCTTTGTATGGCTTTGGTGGCATACAAATTGCACAAAAATAGGTAACTGAATTTGGGCTATGGAAAGAAGAGGGACAATACCCTTAATGTCAGATCATCCTTCCTCTTTAGATGTTGAATAATGCAGAGATCACATAACAAAAAGCAGATGCTTTGGAGCTGATCATTGGTATCATCTCTACTAAAGAGGAACGATACAGCAGGAGTACGTTACAGAAATGCTATCTTCTTTATAAAATTAGCATAGAAATAACATAAAACGTCAAATATAATCTCTCAGTTAACCCTTGCTCTACACATCCCCAAGACATTTATACTAGTGAGAATGAAAAAAACCTAGACCAGAACAGTAGCGGTTTCTGTCCACTTTATACCAGTGTAACTGACAACACAAGTTAGAAGGAGAAAGAAATTAGACCCCCTCTGTGTGTGATATTCTTTTCCATACTTGAGTGCTAATAGCTTCCACATTTAGTCAATTCACAATGAGCAGGCACATAAAATAACATAGTTTGCCCTACACAGTCAGTTATATTCCAAATAAAATGGGCTGTAGAATTTTTGCATTGAAATTTGGGCCACATTACGTTATTGATTTTCCAGCAGACAGTCTAGTGAAATCAATGGACAACTCTTCCCACTAATCAATGGTACTATCTGGCCATTAGCTGGTATTGCAAGAGGGATCCAAACATCCGATAGACCCAGCTAATAGCACACACATCTCATTACAGCTGTGCAGATCAAACCACAGAAGTGATAGCAACTTTTTCTTCACATGGAAATGCTACAAATAGAAAAGAAAATAACAGCAGAAAAAGTGTTCCTATCACATCATCTCCTAAAGGAGACAAATCATTAGAAATCCAGTTGGTGGTGCTTTCTGTAAAGAGTAAACATAATTAAACCACCACACCAAAATCTGCAGCATTTGAGATTAGCAGTTGCTGTTGAAAATCTTACCCGTTTCTGTCCGTAACAGGAATCTCTGGGTGAAACTTTGAACCCATTAAGCCTCAATTCTTAGCAACTTAATTTTGTGCACTTCTTACTTTCAATTAATACTAAGAAATAGAGCTAACAGCGTTCAGTAACCTTAAGAACAGAGTTGATTCACTTTGAAGTCACACCTTGCAGAGTCAAATGTGTGTGTTTTCAGAGCTTGTGATATTTTCAGTCATGCTGCTTTCCTTGATCTGTGCTGAGTTTTGAATTGTTCAAGCATCGTTTGATCAAGATAAAAAAGTCCATGTGTGCTACAGTGACTTTGAATAGAAATAGACATAATTCAAGTTGTGCAGAAGATAGCAACTTACTGCACAATATTTCAGATTTAATACTCCATAGGACAAGACTACGAGACGTTGTCTAAATCATTTAGACACCTGCTGGAACGAAAGCAAGATGTTTAAAGTTATCTCAGCTGTCTTTATTTCATATTGTTTTCATTTCTAGATGGCTATGGCTGGATGCCTCTGTGACACTGGTATAAAAATAGCTTCTTTTTTGGACAGAATTTTACTTAATGCTTTTGGGTTTTGTGGAATTGTCAATGCTATTTACTACAGTGTCAATACCTTAGGGTGCTCATAGTGCCACCAGAACAAAAAAATGGTGGGCCTGGCTGAGTGGAGTCACATGATGAGATGATTCTAGGATTTTATGGTGTGGGATATCTTTAAGACCTACCATTTGTCTACAACCAAACTTTAGTAATACATTTAAGAAAACTATAGACCCTAATGGTACCTGTATTTCTGCCCTCAACCATGCACTGATCCATTAATTACTGACAGCCCCAAGAGCTATTTTGAAACTTCTAGTAGAATTCACAAACAAAATTTTTCCTAGTAAGCGCACAACTAGAAATCAGTGACTTGCATCTCATCCTGCACAACAGATAGCAAAATATGGTCAGGTTGGACAGGGCATAGCAACCTGATCTAGTTAAAGGTGTCCCTGCTCATTGCGGAGACATTGGACTAGATGACCTTTAAAAGTCCCTACCAACCCAAAATATTCTATGATTGTTTTATTTGTACTCAGAACAGCAGCAGTTTGAGCAAACAAGGCCACCAGGGAGCACAGGAATAAACTTGTTTTATTTGATTTCTACTTTCTTGAAGAGGGCCACAAGTGCTGGTCCTGAGGTGTGCTACTCTGAATCTTGTTTTTTACACATAATTATTCACTCATGGGAAGAGGGATTGTAGTCTGAGCCTCCAAGGTAACTGCCCTAACATTCTCATTCCCTGTTCCAACAAATAATTATTTTCATAGTAATAATGAGATTATGCAAAGTGGAAGAGCTTCTCTGAAGTGAAGAATTATATCTCCATTTCATCAGAAGACTAAAACATAAAGAGGGTAAAGGAAAAAAATAAGAGCATAGACGAGGACAATGTTCAGACTATCATCCCTAATTTGAAACCCAACAAAGTGGTTCAAACGAAATTACCAGAATAACGCAGAATGACGAGAGTTATTGCCTATAGGAATATGCGACTCCTTATGGGAAGCAGGGCGAGGGCATTTAGGGATTGTGTGAAATTTATATTATAGGATATTTTAAGGCGATTGTGGGAATATGCAAGACTTGTTATGGAATGTTTAGAGGAAGAATCAAAGGGAAGGAAAAGGAGAGGTCAAGGTGGATTGAAGAAAAACAAGCATGAAAAAATGGAGTAGAAAGGGTATAAAGAGGCTGGCTGAGACCTAACAAGTTGCTGGTCTGTAGGCTTGTCTGGCCTAGCCCTGTGCCTGATCACCACATAGGATTATTAAATCCCATTCCTGTTTTCAGTGTGTCCTCACATGCAGTTGTGTGTGTATGTGTGTTTGCCAGCACATGGAGGAGGGACTGAGAGTCACAGGATGCCAACAACCAGAGTGACTTAAGCGGATGTTTCCCTAAGGAATTGCAGGACTGCATGTGTGAGTGTAATTTGCTGGCAAACTTCAAGCCAGAGTAGCTGGTGAGCAGGATAGGAGGACTGGGAGGCAGCTACTCAGGAGCTGGAGCTATAGAGACTGGACTAACCAGAGGATATGAGAGATGACGACTTGGGAGACTGGAGGTCTGGACCAGCTGCTGGATAGACCTGTTTGTGTGTGTGCATAATGAGAACTGCTTTGTGTTGCAGCAGCTGGAGTGGGGCTGTGGGCCCTGGGGGCCAGGGACCTGGGGCCAGCTACTGGGTAGACTGAGTCTTTAAGGACAGTGACAGAGGGATCCTTGTTGTCTTCATATCTGTATAGATTTCCAATATGATCAGCAGAATAACTGAGCATCAGGCTATCAATGCTGGTTGCATTTGTGTAGGTGCTGTGTGCGTTTCTATGGGTGCTGGTAAGGCACTATGTGCAGTGTGTGGCCACGTTCCTTGGGAATAAAAGCTCACCCTGGTTGGACTGAAATACATGGAGCGATAGTAACCTCTTGTCCATCAGGGTATCAGATTCACATGTCTCTGGCAATGTGATTTCTTGTTTGGTTTTCATCTTGTCTTGAAATCCTGAACAGTTTTCTGTAACCCTTCTGCTTTTTCCAGAGCCCAGCTCCATAATGCTTTGCATTCCCTTTAATCTCTTGCCTTCTTTGCAAAACAGGTGTGTCTCTAGGAGTGAGGATCAAAAAGATCCTTTTCATAGATACACTATAGACTAGCATACTGTGGTACTGTTGTGATATCCTTTATTGGTACTCCTGGCTGGGTCACTTAAGCAGCCCTTTTTGGAAGTGACACAACTACAAATAAGCCTCTGTAAAGCCACAATACCAGGTACCATATTTTTAAAACAATATATATTTCCAGGTTTATCACAGAAAGAACAAAATATGATGCAAGTGTTGACTATTAATCATAAATCTGTATAGTACCTCTGATTTATGTACACCTATGTTGAAAAATAATCGCAACATAAGTATAAACAAGGTGAAAAAACAGTGACAAAATCTTATCTGGTAAAATTTAGTTTAATTAGCTGTGGTAATTTACAGCATCTAATGTTTAACCCACTGGCTTTGGACTTACAATTGCATTTGTCACAATACACACAAGATCTGTTAGTTGTACAGTATCACTTACCAGGCTATTTATCATTTTTTTTAAAAACTGAAGGGCCGAAAGCAACATTATGCTTACACAGTTTGCTATTCTGGACAGCAATGAAAAGCAGGATGATTTTTACCCAACATTTGGTCTATTGAACTTGAATTTAAGCTCGTATTTTAAAGATTTATTTAGTCATAATTTTGAGGAAAAAAAAGTCAAGTAATGAAGAATTTATGAAATTATAAAGCAAACTGACAATCTCTTCCAAAATTTAACTTTCATAACCATTAAAAATGTATAACATTTTCTGTTCATATAATAACTATATTTAACTTGTAGACTTTTCCCCAAATGAGTAAATATTACTTGATATAGCTGAATAAATGGCAGGTATGTTCTGCTCATTAACTCTATCATGCATGTTAGAGACCAGCTAATGAATCTGAGAACTGTGTCTGTCTAGAAAAAATCTCGTCAATTTTCTGCATAAAAGACCAATGTAAGAGTTTCATTAATGTCTCTCTAACTGCTTTTTAATTAGCAATTATGACCCTTTCCTATGATTTTTCAAAAGCTAATACACAAATGTAACAAAACGGTTTTTTTAAAAAGAATAACAGTGCTTTAGAAAGAAAATCCTCTTGTGCTATAAATAAGATCCTGAGAAATAATTGCCAGCTGGCTTTTTTAATGCTTATTTTCTACAGGAGACATGATGACAGCTATATACACTCCAAGGAGACTGAATCAGTACAGAACTCCATTGGGTCTTTTTCTCTCAGACTCCTTTTTCATGTTGGTCCTTTTTCTTACATACTTTTTGAGATTTGTCAGACTACCACAGACAATTATTAAGGTATATCACATGTTTTGTTTACTGAGGAGCCTTAAAATGCCTGTTACAGAATTACCAAGCCAATCTGCTGTACATGAAGGGTGAGGGAATATAACTTTTAACACTGACTCAGTTAGCCCTTCTTTGAATTAGTGTGCTCATGAAAGCTGAAAATTAACACAAACACATGTGCAGAGCCTCCTTTGAACATGTGAGCAAGCTTGGCAACTGATAATTGTAGCCTCTGAAACACAGGGTAGATGTCCTTTACATAACTGGCACCAAAAGAGAAACTAAAAAAATGTAGCTTGAGGATTTCTTCTGGGAATAAAGAAAACATCCACTCTTAGAGGTCCATTCTTAGCTAAATAAATAAACATATATATATATACAAGTCCAGCCTAAATCTTTCATAATTCAGTTTTATAAAAGGTCAGAGAAGTTTGGAAATAAATAATATAAAGACAAAAATAACCACACTACTGAATTTCAGGGATACTTTGTCTTCTATATCTGGTCTTTTGTTTTCCATCTACCCCAAAACCACTCTTGTTTTATTAGCAAACACTGTATTAATAATTTTCTAATAAGAATAAAAAATTCACCTACTGTTAAGCCAGAGTTACTGTAAGAATACAGTTCTAGAAATGTATTTGTCCACAGGCCAGACATGAAGAAGTCCTTAGGTACATAAATGAAACTTGCATCTCTTTAACCATCTGAATCCAAAACTCCCACCAAGAAAAATAAACCAGCTAACACTTATTGTCTTCCTGATATACAAGATTAAACTGACTGCTCTCACTCAATCATTTCATTAAGATCTTCATAGCTGCCTTCAGTACATAACCAGAGCTGTGCTGTGAACAGCCAGAGAAGTAGATCCCATCCAAACCCACATAGCTAAAATCTAGGTGAAATAACTTTTCGGTTCTCTAAAGGGTCAGACCTAGAAAACATGTCTGGATGACCGCTATGCCCACAAAATGGGACATCTTTACTATTAAACCACTAGCAACAGGCCATGGGTATGCAATGAGCCATAGTATTTAATTGCCAAGAATGCACATTGTTGAGGCACAGTAAGGTCAAAACAAAACCCTTGCAGTGTTCCTAAGAAGCAGGGTGGATAAAATTGCCATGATCTGTGATGGGAAGAGGATTTTGTCATGTGGACATGAGTCATGTTGTGTTACTTTCCATCAGGGTGACAGGACAAGGTTTGGCCTGTTTGATTTACTACAATTGTTGTAACTAAAACATTAAAGGAAATACAAGCTATATCAGCCAGAGCCACTTTCATTCAAATCAAAGCAAGATGAATCAGGGTGCCAACAATCCATATTAGGTATTAGACATTAATGCCTCAGACTCCTATCTTCATCTCAAGAGGTTCAAATGCATGTTAGTTACATCCCCCCAAAAATTTTAAGCACCGTATGTCTTCGCTTGTGTCACCTTCCACCCCTCCTTCTGAAATTTGCTCTATTGACTAACAAAAATAGTAAGATTCATAGCAAAAGGATGGAAAGAAGAAAAAAAAAAAGAAAAAGAACCACTCTCTACAAATGGCCTAATGTAGCTTTTGAGTCAGCAGCAGAGTCTTGAACTCTGGTAACTGTTCCCATACTGTTTATACATTTTACATTAGTCAGTCATTGGGTAAAAGTATAAATAATTCTGAGAGCAGGAATCTGGAAGTCAGGCTTCCCATCACCTCCCTGATGAATATCTTAGCAACTAGGCTGGTTTATTTTTAAAATTACTCCAATCCCTAACTTAGCTGGAGTAGGATACTTTGTGTACAATGTACTCCTGGAATGTTCTGTTTGCCAAACAACAGAAATTAGTCATTAATCAAATTACTCATTTCATACCATGAGTTATTAATTTTGTCAATTCTCTTCTCTCTCCCAGACAAGTAACCAAAATCAAGGCTGCTTGTGTGATCCTAGACACTTATTAGAATATCACAGGTGCTATAATAAGTAGAGTTATCAAACTGGTTAATGATGTGGACTATTATAAGAAGTCACTGAAGTGAAAGGCTGCTAGGTTGTTTAGTTAAGGAAGAAGGAGCAAAATACCATTAAGAATAAAATAAAAAAGATTTAAAACTTTCGTAGTGTTATTCTGAAGGAAGACCTACTTATTCATTGTGTGTCCATTAAGATGATGGCATTGGTTACATGCATTTTACTGTATGCTTTTCATCCTGTTTAAATATGCTTCTCAATGAGTCCTTGCATTCAAGATAAAATGAAAAATTTTTACAGGCAATGTCCCTCTAGCTGCCAAATGACAGATCATTGCAAAGATGTTCTGATACAGAGTGGCCTCCTTCACCTACTCCTTCTCTCCAGTCCACTTAAGAAATTATTTTCTTCAATCTCCTCCTCACAATGCTCTTCTTTTAATATCTTTCCCTTTATTTTCTGTACTGTCCCTCCTTTGTTTGTCTATGGTGGTTCTGAATGCTAATGAGTTTACTTGTGATTTAGCATTTTGTGAGGTCAGTCTGTGAGGACACTAGAGCAGACACTGTATTTTGAATCCGATATTAATTAAAAAAAGTCTTGAACAAGTACTCAAGGTCAGTTATTGGGGTAGAGAAAAAAAGAAAATACAGGTTCAAAAACTTTTAACCAGCAAATGACAACAGAAAAATGCTGCAAATCATTCAGAGACCATATAATTTAGAGAGAATAATTTCAGTTCTCGTTAATGTTTGCAAGGTACACATAGATTGTAGTGATCGGGGAGTCGTGTAAGTGTCTATGAGCAGATAATTTCAGAGATATTACCTAAATGCAAGGTTGGTCAGGATGACAATGAATTTTCTGAATTTAATGACAAGTTTTTTTTTTTCTCTGTTTAAAAATAATAAATGCACATTAGAGATTCTGAACTGTTGGTCATATCCATTAACCATAAAACTTCTTTCTTTAGTTTGCATTTTAAGAGTCTGATCTACTCTGCTTTACAAGGAGTCTACTTTGAATTTTTTCTCTGACTCTTTTCAAACTCAGTACTTAACATGTACTTAGCATGAGGAAAATAAACATTAAAAATATTTTGAGGACTCCTTTCAGGGTATGCATGTGTTTTATACATGTTAAAAATGACAAATGAAACTCTAGGTACTGCAAAAAGCATTCTTACTGACCGAAAAGAATCTCATTTTGTTGTATCCATGGGCATATCGGCATGATTTGATAACAAGTTAAATTTCATCACAGTCAATTAAAAATAGTCTGTGAGGACATCATTCTGTCAAGGATAAGTATTACCTCAGTATGATAATTTAAAAAGCAACCTGCGTTTTAGCATAGAAACAGTATTAACAGAGAAATAGCATTAGTGCAAAAGCCATGTATTTGTAAATATGGACATTTCTGTGTGTACAGGGAAATCTCTGTGTCTAGGCCAAGCTTTCTGGGAAGAAATGAAGCACTTGTCTTTCTTAATCTTTATTTCAGGGGCTGTATATGAGTTACATGCAGAGAATGAATAAATCTTTTTTCAAGAATTCTGGCTACAAAAACTTTGTCTTTCTACAAGCACATTGTCAGGGCAAGGAATGTTTAGGAGCTCAGTAAGTACCAAAAGCCACAGCTAAACATATCATCTCACTCACGGCAAGAACATATTATAAATATATTATTTAAATTAATATACATTACTGAGAGAAAAAGAGAGGTAACATTGAAATTGAATGGTATTCAACATGTAGAAGGTCCAATGGAAAGATCCTTTCTGGCCTTAGACTCTAGGAAATCTTTGAACATCTACCCTGACTATATAATGACAGTTCTGCTCATGGTTTCCTACCAGCACATTCTCACAGGTTGGAATGCACTAAAAAATTTAGGTTTTTTTTCACCATTTAAAATAGTGGAATTTATTAGTAACTGTCACAGGATAATATTGACACTTTTATTAGGATAGGAAATAACTTCAGAAATACATCAGAAGTCACCAAAGTAGCTGCCATTTAATATGTAACTTTCAATTCCAAAATATAAATTTAGGTCCTTAGATCTAAACTCTTGTGTCTGTCTTCTCAGTAAAGTCAAAAGAAAGAAATAAGTACCTTTGGAGGCCTCCGGAGAAAGATACTATTTATAGAAGTCAGGCACCTTATGTATACTAGATCTTTCACTGTAAGTATTTGTGGGAGCTTAACTTTTAAATATCTTTTTTTAAAAATATATTTCTGTATTAATAAGTTCTTTGAAAGAATTATCCATTAGACACATAAAAGTTAGGCACAAATTAAATGTCCATTGTTGATGGATTTGAATGTGGCCCTGTATCTACATGAATTATATCAAAGGGCTCACAGATATTCTATTAGTATAAACGAGGAGGAAGAGTGGTTTTAGAACTTTCAGGTTAATCAAATATTGATGTTTAATTAACAGGCACAGTGATTTGGACATTAATTTCAGAAATGGCACCAAACGGTAAATCAAATGGTTTAATCACTGTACATTTTTAGAATCCCTGTTCATTTATGCTTTATCCCCGAATTCTAATAAATAAAAAATCTTTTGCAGATACAAAGCCTATAAATACTTTTAATCTGAAGTTCATACCAGCATACATTCGTCCTATATTGTCTTTCAGTGTGAAAATATTTCTTTGTACAGAATGCCACCTTATGCTTGAATTCATTAGAAATGCCATGGCATTGCTGCAAGTAATAACAGCTTTACAATGACAATAGAGTGATTTTAAGCCTCTCTTCTTTATAAACCATTTCAGGTTTAAAAAAAAAAAAAAAATGTATCAATATTTTATGACATTGTAATTATACTACCAAAAAAGGAATAGAAAGGAATGTTAACATAGGATAGATGGTACATATACAATGTAAGCAATACAACACTCAGGTTGTGCTGCCCTGTGCATGTATCAAAGATGCTGCTTTAAGAAATCTTGATAGATAAACATGACAGTGTTCAAGTTATACAGTTGCCTCTTTTGGTGTTATTCACATCCATTCATCAAGCAGAAGTATTACCGAGCACAAGTGCAGCTGTTTCACAATCTGCATGTGTCCATGAAACTCGCCTGCCTACAATAAAGGAAACTGAAGAATCAAACACAAAACACAAAAAAAGGACAAAAAAGACGTGGTGAAGAGAGACAAGAAGCAGGTAATTTTAAATGTTAACAGATAAAAATGAAGCAAAGGTCAGTTCCACCTGGAGAGACAAGTCACATGAATTGGACTTTGTGATTTCTGCATGTAGTAGCCAGTGGCTTCACAGCACCCTCACTTCTGAGTCACAACAGTCCCTTCAGATCTGATCCTGTCAAACTGAAATTGCTCGCACTACCGTGGACTGCTGCAGTCATTCACTTGATTTTGTTGATTCTTATTGTCATTGCAAATTTGCAGCAGTCACCACCACGTTCTCTGGGACTGAAATACGAGACCAGTTTTGAGGAACAGATAGATAGACATCCCACTTTGTTCCAAATCTCATTTGACTAAGAGAAATCAGAAGAACTTAAGTTCAGCCTGACCCTGAAATTTAGGAGGGATGGACAAGAATAAAGAACGATCTTCTCAGTAGAAACAAATTGAAAAACACAGTGTTGTCCAGTTACATTTTTCCCTTGACTGAATATAAAAGTTATGTTATGAGTACTTTTAAAAGAAATAGAAGACATGGTGAGGAAACATCCTAGTTTATTGAAAACGATAGTAGTTAAGATATCCATTGCAGAAATTCAGGTTCAGTTCCTTTGTCTGAATGAGGAGATTGAAATTCACAGCCTCTGTGTAATTGTGCAAGCATTCAGAGCAGGCCAGACAGCTCCAGCTGTAGCAGTATCAATTGGCAAAGGGAACGGAACTCCAGAAGATCTTTGTCTGATGTTTGTAGTCAAAGACAAAGTCATGGGGTCATTATCTTTTGCTCTTTGTCAGTGAATGTTTTTCTATTTTATATTTAGGAGTACTTCAAAGAGACTTATTTTCCTCTGCTGCACAGCCTGATGAAGGATAGGGAATCTGTCTCAGAATTTCATGATTGTCTATCTGCTTTGCTCAAGCCAAAATTTCCCAAAGCATGAACAGTGCTCTAAGTACTAGGCAAGAAGTTCAGCTGTCATATCTTCTCTTCAATGAGTATTTAAAATACTGTATTCAGTGCTTCCAGACAAACTGTGATGGAATGTCATTATAATGTCATGAATGCATTTACATGCCAATGTATATATTCAGATGGTGCCTATCCTACAGAAAAATAAGCACTAACTCACAGTTGCTGCCACTTGAGCTGTAAGGACATTAACATGAACTATTATCTTTTTTCTCACTGATATGCTGATCACTCAGTTTATAATACTGAGCATTACACTGAGCAGTGAAAGCAACACCATCCTGCCAGGTAGTATGTTTTTAGCTTAAGTTAGTGAGTTAATAGTCCATATATTAGCTTAATAAAGCCCTTCTTTATGTACAGCAATGATGGTTGAAAAATATTAAAGTCTTTGGATCCTGGAATTTCATTCTTCTGATTACTGTGGGGCATTGAGGGAGGTATCTTACACAAATGATAGGGAAATACAATTAAGTGTCTGCTAGGACATGCATCAAATACTTCTTCACAACTACAGAAAATTCCCAAGCAAAACCTTGATGTTCAGTCAGAAGCTGTTCATACACTGTATTAGTTGGACACAACAGGATTAACAAATCACATTTCAGCTCACTTCCCTGCATGACTGTTTTCCAATGCAGACAATACATAAACTATCCAGAAGTACAAGAGCCTTTTCTGGCATGTCTGCATGTCATGCTTTGGGGAGTTCCCAGTCACTCAGAGACCGCAGCTCGCAGCTGCTGCTTTTGTCTTTTTCAGTTTTTGGTTTTATTAATTTTTAGGACATTACAAGACTCTTTTTTTTTTTTTTTTTCTTTCACCACTCTTTAAAAAAATTGGAACAGGAGTTGTGGAGATCCAGTTATCCTGAGATGCATGTAAATTGTACTAAAATCAATGGATCTCTCCACTATGTTTGAACTGGAATCTTTTATACTTGTGGACAGTGAAACATTATTGCTAACTAATAGCCAGCCCATAGCTATGTTTTGGCTTTATCTGTTCTTTGAGTTTGTCATGAATGAAGTTTATTTCTCTTAGGAAATAGTTCCAGTAGAAGACTTTTAATCCTCTTTCCCTAAGCAAAGACAATGAGTACTCGCTTCCTATCTTATGCATAACTAGGTTTATAGCAATGAAATTCTCTATGCAGCTACTGGATTGAGTTCATTGAACAGTGGCCATAAAAATATCCTCTAGGAAATCCAAATGAGTTACTTAGTATTGATGCTATTTATTTTGGCTGGACTGAAAAAGAAACTAAGGCACAGAACATCGCAAGAACTCTAGAATTTTGCTGCAAAAGTCTATGCATTCATCTTTGTCCTGGTTTAAGTTAGAAGAGAACTAAACCCATTCAGTGATTTTACTTTTTCAGCTGAGTCTCTTCTAACTAGATGCACTTTCTGAAGCTAATGGCATATTTTCACAGTATCTGATTCTAACAGTGGCAACACTTGATGTTTAGAGTTACAGAATCACAGAAAGTTTGGGTTGAAGGGACCTCAAAAGATCATCTAGTCCAACCCCCCTGCCTAGAGTAGGTCATACAGGAACATGTCCAGGCAGGTTTTGAAAGTCTCCAGAGAAGGAGACTCCACAACTTCTCTGGGCAGCCTGTTCCAGTGCTCTGTCACCATCACAGTGAAAAAGCTTTTCCTAATGTTTTTTGTGGAACCTCCTATGTTCCAGTTTCCATCCATTGCCCCTTGTCCTATCACTGGACATCACTGAAAAGAGCCTGGCTCCTTCCTCCTGACACTCACCCTTTACATATTTATAAACATTAATGAGGTCACCCCTCAGTCTCCTCTTCTCCAAGCTGAAGAGACCCAGCACCCTCAGCCTTTCATCATAAGGGAGATATTCCACTCCCTTCATCGTCTTTGTGGCTCTACACTGGACTCTTTCAAGCAGTTCCCTGTCCTTCTTGAACTGAGGGGCCCAGAACTGGACACAATATTCCAGATGTGGCCTCACCAGTGCAGAGTAGAGGGGTAGGAGGACCTCTGTCGACCTACTAGCCATCCCCCTTCTAATACAACCCAGTATGTCATTGACCTTCTTGGCCACAAGGGCACATTGCTGACTCAGGGTCATCCTGCTGTCCACCAGAACCCCCAGGTCCCTTTCCCCTACAGTGCTCTCCAACATATCAGTCCCCAGCCTGTACTGGCACTTGGAGTTGTTCTTTCCCAGATGCAAAACTCTACACTTGCTGTTGTTGAATTTCATAAGATTTCTTCCCACTCAGTCCTCCAGCCTGTCTAGGTCTCTCTGAATGGCAGCACAGCCTTGCAGTGTGTCAACCATTCCTCCCAGTTTCTTGTCATCAGCAAACTTACTGACAGTGCACTCTGTTCCCTCATCCAGATCACTGATGAATATGTTGAATAGTACTGGTCCCAGTACTGAACCTTGAGGGACTCCACTAGATACAGGCCTACAACTAGACTCTGCCCCACTGACCACAACTCTGACTTCTTCCCTTCAACCAGTTCACAACCCACCTCACTACTCAGTCATCAAATCCGTACTTCCTCAGTTTATCTACAAGGATGCTGTGGGAGATGGTGTCAAAAGCTTTACTGAAGCCTAGATAAATCACGTCCACTGCTTGGCCACCATCCATCCACCTGGTTATGTCCTCATAAAAGGCTATCACATTGGTCAAACATGACTTCCCCTTAGCAAAG
>JAAGNO010000002.1:36497-51655 GCA_033439905.1 Ceryle rudis
TGGAGTGACATTTGCTTTCCTCCAGTCCTCAGGCACCTCAGCTGTTGCCCATGACTTACCAAAGATGATGGAGAGTGGCCTAGTAATGACATCTGCCAGCTCCCTCAGCATCCGTGGGTGCATCCCATCAGGACCAATGGATCTGTGGATATTCAAGTGTCCTAACTGATCCGTAACCCAGTCCTCCTTTATCCTGGATTCCTCTGGGGCCTCAGGGGAATGGAGCTGCTGATGACAGTCTCCAGCAGTACAGACAGAGATAAAAAAGGCATTCAGCAGCTCTGCCTTCTTCACATCATCTGTCTCCAGGGCACCCACCTCATTCAGCAGTGGGCCTACATTGCCTCTAATTAATTTGTTTTGCCAGCAATGTATTTGAAGAAGCCCTTTCTTCTGTCCTTGACCTCCCTTGCAAGGTTTAATTCCAAGGAGGCCTTAGCTTTCCTAGTTGCCTCCCTACATCCCCTGACAACAGACTTATACTCCAGCCAAGTGGTCAGTCCTTCCTTCCATGATTTATATACTCTCTTCTTGTACTTGAGTTTGTCCAGCAGTTCTCTGTTTAACCACGCAGGTCTCCTGGACCTCTTTCTTGATTTCCTACCTGTTGGGATGCACTGACCTTGAGCATGTAGGAAGTGGTCCTTGAATACTGACCAACTATCTTGGGCCCCTTTGTTTTCTAGTACCCTGTCCCATGGGATTTCCCCCAGCAATTGCTTGAAAAGGCCAAAGCTGGCCCTGCTGAAGTCCAGAGTTGCAATCCTGCTTAGTATTTTGTTCCCTTCATTCTTACCCACAAATTGAAATTGTTCCTCATCTGTACCTGGACAAAACTCAATACAGTCCAGTTGCTCTCTCACATCACCCCGCCTTGTTGGCCTATCTTTCCTAAAAAGGACATAGCCATCTGTGACCACATTCCAGTCATGTGAGCTGTCCCACTATGTCTCTGTTATCGCTACCACGTCGTAACCCCTTGACCGCATGCAGATTTCTAACTCCTCCTGTTTGTTGCCCATACTGCGTGCATTTGTGTAGAGGCACTTCAGTTGGGCTGTCAGCTGCATCACCTTCTTTGTGGAAGATCCCTTAAATCTCTTGAGGTGTTCTATGGATGTTTCTCCATAGTCTCCTGCTAACTCAGGGGCCCCAGGTTCATCTTTGTAAGAAGTAAGAGGATTCTTACTTATTCTTACATAACCAAGGATTGATGTGCAGAAAAGTTCTTGCTTATACTTGTTCCTATAGAGAGCAAGATCACGGATAAATCTCGTGTACCACATTGTGGCTGCAGAAAGTAAAAGGCCACACCTGCAAGAAGAGCAGATGGGACAGGTGACCCTGGACTGACCAACAAGGGATTTCATCCCTTATACGTCATATTCGATATAAAGTTGAAGGATCACAAGGGTCAAGCTCTCTCCTTCAAAGGCCGGCATCCAAGGAGAATTCTATCCATTCTGCCTTCAATCCCAATCTATGTGTTCCTGAATCCAGTTCCAGAATCCAGCTCCTGAACACAGCTCCCATCTGCCACTGAGCCCTGTCTGGGACTTCCCCAGTGCCTGCTCCACAGCATCAGTGGTGACGGTCCTGTAATTACCATCAGAGGGGGTTGGGTTTGATACTGGTTTTGTATATATTTGTATATATTCAATTTTATTATTATTATTTTCATTAAAGCTGTTATAGCCTTCTTTTCCAATCCATAAGTCTCTCTCCCTTATTCCCTTTCTCTTTCCCTTTGGGAACAGAGAGGTGTCAATAGACGGCATCTGTTACGGGTTTAGTGGATGGCTCCGACTTTATACTTTGACATTTTTTAAAACACTCTTGATTTACACAATGCTATGTCCACTTCATTGTGAAAATCATTGTCTGAAGAACAGTACTGAAAATTACAGCTGAGAGGGTAAAGAGGAAATCAAATTTTTTAAACATATGTATTAATCATAAGTCAAAAAAAATGCTGAGAATGTGTGTCTGCTCAAGGAAGATGACAAGACAGGGAGTAAAGTGTTTTCTAAATATCTGCTTCACCAGAGCTCAGAACTACTCAAAGTGCAAATGTACAGCTGGCATGTGAAGAAAAGAAGGGAAATGGGTACTTTTCTACACTAAGACTCTGAATATGCCCACTCATTCTTCTGACACAGTGGGAGAGTGGAAGACACTCAGAAGCAAGGTGGATGTGTAAATGTGAACTTTTATTAATATAGCAGTCATCATTAAGTTTTCCTTATGTTTCCTAATAAACACAATTTGAAATAAAAATAACTATCAAATGGACCTGACAATGCTTTGAAGTATCTTATTATTCACAAACATTTTTTTTGAAGATTTATTTCTCATGAACTATTTTAGACTAGGGATGCATTGATAAGGCTGCTATATTACTTTGTTTTCAGTATATCAGTGTTGAATGTGCAATTCCACAGCTGGGTAAGATTCTGAGCAGTTCAGTCACCTGAACAGAGTTAGGTATATTGAAAGTCAAACACAGTTCTTGGTCTCTTCTTTAATGGCTAATCTCATGAGCCAAAGAGGACCATTCAGAATCAGTCACCGGAATTTACCTTATATACACTGCTTATGCTAATATATAAAAATGCATAGATGCTATAATTCAGACAACAAAGAAATGGTTTCAGGACAAGGAATGTATGTAGAGTGCAGGAGAGCAAATGAAAACACAGGAAGGTATTTAGTTCAGGGAGAAAAACTCAGTAAAGAAAGTAGTGATTTTTAGTTATTTACATGTAAAAATGATTTCTGAGAAGAATAAATTAGAGAGACAGATCTGAAGTATTGACAAGAATTGACAAGATTGCACAAAGCTGGGAATGAAAAAAAAAAAAATTTATGATTCAAAGTGCAGAAAGGTTTTTTTTCTTTTGGTTACTCTACATATTTCATTTACCTTTCCCTTAGGCTTGTCAGAAATTTATTTTTGCATTGAAAGAGAAATTTTTTTTATAGGCACTCAGTATGAAGCAAAGGAATCAAACACTGGGTGCTTATACTTAGCTTTGCTGTCTGCCCCTGAGCACAACTCTTCACCCTTCTAGCCTGCTTCCCATCACGCTTTTCCTGACAAGGCTGTAATCTGTCCTGGAGAACAACAAACTCACAGCATCCACACAGTGCCTAGCACATACATGTTGGGCCACATGGACACAACTAGAATACAAATAATATTGTTCCTTCCTCCCCATCCAGGAGGGTCTTATCATGAGGTATTTATGTTCAAAACCACTGAAAGCCTTCATTAGGAAGCTCCTTCACATTCTTTTTTTTTCTTGTTCCTTTATTAAACTGGCTGTAAGTAATTGATTTCATATTAAGGTACTAAAGAGAAATATTATTTGTGTAATGTTTCATGAACATGTATTACCAATAAATGAAACAATGCAGCTAATTAATTTTTTGAGAGGGTTGTTTAAAAAAGAAATGCAACTGTACTGGTTGTCCAGCTGCACTAGGAAATGAAACTGCATCTGTCATCTGCACAAAAGAAGGCAAAACCTACCTACCACTGTATTCCCCTGAAAGCATGAGTCATGGACCTATTGAGAACAAAATATGCATGTCAGATGGTTAGCCCCTCAGGCTGTCTGGCAACCTGCTTGCTGCTCAGAAAGAGGTAACAGCTGCTTTGTATAAGACTAATAAGGATGATAGAAAATCCTAAACTAGTATGCACAGCTTCACACCTGAAGAAAATAGGCAAAGCAGGCTGTATTTTGAACCTCATGAAACAAATCCTAGTAGTGGGCTTGTAAGCAGGCGCTGGGTAGATCATATTTATGAAGAACTGAGGAAGATTCAGTTTTTTGATTTGTTTTAGTGAGGGTTTGGTGGTTTTTTTTAAGTTTAGTTTTTACCCTTCTAAAAATTTAAATCTTTACTGCTGTTTTACACTGTCTACATTATATTTTGTGTTCTTATACTGGGGATTTAATTATGAGTTAAGGGAATTCAGTTGCCTGCTTCAATAATCCTACTCTGTTCTATAGGCAGCTTGTTCTGGGACTCTTATGAAGAAGAGAAGGTCATGGAGCAGAAATTCAAGATACTGCAGGAACTTCAATATCAAAACCTTTCAGTTACTGGAGGCAAAAGGTCAGAAGATGGACCAAAAGTTTCTTATTACTTTAAAACAGAGACTTTATGGTTTTCTTCTGAGGTAGAAGGGAAGTTTTTTTGGCAGAAAATTCCAGTTACTGTATCATTCAGAAAGTGTCTATGGAAGCAGAGATGAGTGGACCAGAAGTATATGCAACCTTGCAATCCATGGCTGATATGATGGATTATTGTAAAAGAAAAAAGTAAATAAATGTGGGAACACTAATGCAATTCCAAAAATGCATTGATTTAACAAAATTCTTAACTACATTAAAACACAACTGGAAAAAAAAATCATATAAGTCTGAGATTGGAAATAAACAAAAGCAAGCTTTGATTATTGTTTTTAAATTCACAATACTTTTCATTAAGACACTTTTTTTTTGAAGAGGAGGAGGCTTGAAAACAACATGTTTTACTCCCTGACAAATGTAATGTTTTGTTTAAGCTTGAGTGGTTTTTTTTAAAAAAAACCCCCTCTTGTTTCACCCAGAAGATAAAATAAATCTTGGCTTGACCTCAAAAGGTGCTTTGTTTTTCGCATTTTCAGAACTTTCAGGAAAAAAAGAATCCTTTGTTCACACAGCTGTACTGAGGCAGAGGGGCAGAAGTGGGTAGCTGATGAGAGGAAACCTACTGAAGTCTTTCTCAAGAGGTGCTGCAGCTCATGTACTTCAAGGTCTATTATGCTGTAGCTGTTTTCTTTGTCATTCCTTATAAAGCAAAAGAATATGGTCCTTTCACTTCTTTTTGCTCCCCCTGTGCACAACCCGGCTGATCCTAAACATGGGGAATTGATAACAGACCCATGTAAACCAAGCATTAGATGTCTTGGGCCAACCCTGACAGAAGCCTTCAGATGCATTAAAGAACAGCTTTAAGCAGATAGTCACGTTTGTTGGGAGTTTGTAATTCAACAGTCTGAAATAAAATAAAGAAATATCTGATTATCATTAAAATGGCTAGGCTTTTCTCCTTCAGAAACCCAGACATAAACAGTGCACCTGGCACAACAATACCTCTGCTTAGGTGCTAGTAGGACACCCAGAGAAGATTTCTCGAGGAAAAATATTTCCAAATAGAGATCAGGTTCAAAATATAAAACTCAATCCAGATGTAAAGATTTAACTTGTTATTTTCCTTTCTATGACCTGGGGTGAGATAACTAGAAATAGAAGTTTTAACATTCAGGTAGTCTACTGCACACTTCCCCGCTGACATCTGAGGAGTTGAAATGCTCCCTTCAGCTTCCAGCCTTTAAGGTAGATTCAGTATTACATTTTCTTCCATCCTTTTTCTGCCTTGCCTACTTGGGTTTGGAATTTGCTTGCAGCAGGCACTATTACAAAGTTCCATACCTTCTGCTGCAGAGGGTTCCTCAAGCACAGCAATTGCCTTGTTCAGTCCCAAACCAGAGCTTAAGTTCTTTGTAAATGAGTACATTTGAGCGTTTAAATAAAAACAAGCCTCTAAATCCTTGATGGTTCGCCCACAGCTGACAGAATATGTAGAAATGGTTAAAATAATTTTATAGATTCAGGTTATAAAAAGATATTCAATAAAATTGTGTCAAAATCTCATAAAAATAGGGGAGTGTCTTAAATGTCACAAAGCATTTAAATGCTAATGAATGTCTGATTCACATATACATGAACAAGATCATTTAGGAAATAAAAATGACCTCCTTCCTCCATGTTTTATTGATTATGTGCCTGTAACCAATCACTTCTTCAATTGTGCTTTTTGCTCATTATGGATATTCTAAGATATCTTTCAACCATCAACATGTGTGTTTCAAATATACAAGAGCTGTGATAACTGAAGGACAATCTTGTTATCTATTCAGGTAATGAACAGAGCTAAACTTGCGGTTGTTATATTAGATTCTGGAAGAAATTCAGCATTGCCATCCAAGTGATATGACACATGCTTCTTTTATAAAAAGCTTTCAACACCTCTCTAAATTAGTTAATGAAAAAAAGAGACAAAAAAAAGAGAAATTATAGCAATAGCACAAGAGTAAAAATATGTCATCCTTGATTTAAAATATCATTAAAATATTATTCACATTAATACTTGTTTTAGGAATGTTCACGTTTATAAGTGTTCTGGTTATCATACATGAGCAGAAGGTCTTCTCCTTCCAGCTCCTTGTCTGAGAGAACAGGGAGACTAGGGAACTCTCCAGTTGGTTTTAATGAAGAAAATTCCCCTTGGGTTTTGGGGAATAAAAGATTAATCCAGAGATTTGTTCCAAAAGCTTTATTGCAAACAACTCTACAAATAGTAGAACTTCCAGTCTCCAAAACCCCAGGTATTTATGAAAAGTTCTTTCTTCTGAATCTTGCAAAAGGCTTGGATATGCATATTTTTCAATCATAAAGCCACTTTCTCAAGGCCCATTCAGTGTGTTGCATGTCTTTCCAGTTCAAGCTTATTTGGCTCCCAGGCTACAGCACTTGTAAGTTGCTTTGGGGTGACAAAGCACAGCTCTGCAGAGCCTTTCAGTTTGCCAGCAGTTTGCTTTTATTGATGAAGATGGAAGACCTGAGGTTCAGCTCCACACTGGACCATTACCACCTTGCAGGGTCTCAGACTTGTTGTGGTAAAACACACATAGAATTTTCTCAGATATTATTGAGAAATGCTCTTCTGGCAAGGGCTGGGTGGGGATCACTGTCAGTGAACTCAGTAACACAGTCTTTGACTGTTCCCCCATTCTCTTTCACAGAATCACAGAATTTCTGAGGCTAGAGTAGACCTCCAAGATCATCAAGCCAGGCCTATGACCCAACACCATCACATCATCTAGATGGTGTCACTAAGTGTCACATCCAATCTTTCCTTAATCACCTCCAGGGATGGCAACTCCACCACCTCCCTATTCAGAGATATCCATTGTGTGGGCTCTGAAGTTGCATGCTTTCACCTCACAGAAAAACTAATGTTTCCCACTCTTGCAAGCAAGTAAGCTAAAAATGATAGATAAAATCAGAACAGTTAAACATACTGATTCTAAACACTTAAACATTTGGATAACCACTCACATTGGTGCTGTCATATTATACTCAGTTTTCTGAGTCACACTTGTCATCAGCTGTAGTGATAACATAAATGCACAAACCACAGGATCACAAGCCATGACTGAAAGAATGGATGCCCATAGTATCCAAGTGAGAACACTAAAGATTTTTCTTTTTTTTTTTTCATTTTAAGATTAAAAAGAAATTCGCCAAAAAAAGCATTATGCTCCTTATTGCCACATTTTTAGTGGTACAGAAGCTTTCAGTCTATTTAAAATTTATGCTGTAGGTAGATGAGAATAAAATAAAAAGAAACCAATTAATTTATTATTCTCAGAAAATACATAAATCTGGCCTTCATATAGGCCAGATATAGATAGATATCTACACTGAACTCATGTTATCAGCACTGATATGATAATTTAAATTTTAAAAAATAACATTTTCTTTTGAAGATGTGCAAAATTAAACCATTTGAAACAGGATTCTCTTCCCAACCTTAATTTCATACTTTGAAATAAAAGTGAAGTTGAAATTTTAATGTTATTGTTGGGTTTGAAATGTTTCATTTACAGTCTTTTTTATAAAGAAAATATTTTTATTTCAGTTGGGTAAAACCAAAATATTTCTCAATGTTTTTCAGCTCAGCTGGTGAATCAAGACTAAATTATCTAAACCACTTTGTGATTAAATATGGGTTTTGACTGGTAGACTACTTCTTCAAGCTTCCTCTGTAGACAAAACAGAAGCAGGTGTTTCAGTTGTTCAATTAATTCTTGCAGCTTTGATTTCTCTCTGTTCTGAGGGTACAGTTTTCAACACTGGGATATTAATATATACATTCTGATGCAGCCAGCAGTCTGGTATACAGCAGACAGCTTGTTTAATGCTAGGTCAGTGAAGGAAAGAGACTCATCAAGGATACTGCAGTTCTGATGACTGCTGCAGAGCAATTCAAAATTTCCAGGTAATGTCATAAGGAGCCGAACTTACCAATACAAATCAAAATCTTCTGAAAAGTTCAATCAGCCAGAAGGACATGTCCTCACTCTTTGCACAGGAAAGTCAGCAAAGAAGTGGCTTTGTATACCTTTCATCTCTGATGTGTTGTTTATGCTAAAGGACAGAATTTATGAGATCACGAAAACATTGTCCAAAAGCTTTCCCGTGTTCTCTAAAAGTGAATTAATTAATTAAGAGCACCCTTTTCTCTAGAGCCAAAATCTTAATTTTTGGCAATCCATCCTGCAAAATGGAGTGAATACAGAATACAAAAAAGAACCCATGAAGATCATCAGTTATGAGTTTCCATTCCACAAAATCCCACTTTGACCATTGTATCAGACAGATGTGATTCCTAAAATATTAGCATAACCTAGTACATCATATGCAGGAATTATAGCAGCATGTATCAGTGAAGACTGAAGTTACTTTTCATGATTAAGTAGAGACCTGCCTAGATGTTTTCTTTCTGTCACCAGTTCTGCAACCTATTTATTCAGATATCCTCTGAAATTATTTCCCAGTTACATTTATCAGTCAGAACCATGAAAGCAAAGTTTTAGAAATGGAGAATGTTTTACATATTTTTTTTTCACCTTCTTTATTTCTTCTGTAGTTCTATACTATTTTAAAGATTAATCCTTTAAAAAAACCCTTTTTTTTTTCCTCTCCTTTTGCAAAAGAACCCTGTATTTCTGAATGATAAAAAAATACAAAGACATTACCTTTTTATTTCAGAAAACCAAACATCTAAATCTCAGCAGCAATTAATACACGGGAGTGCATATACCACAAAAGACCATTATCATCAAATCTTAAGTGAGTGAACATATGGTGGTAGAATAAATCAACACAGAAGTAGTATAAATAACAACACCAAGTCATTAGGTAAATAGAGAGGAAAGGAAGATAACATTGCATGAAATAACTGGTGACAGGATATCATTTGTGAAGAAAGTTTGTATTTAATGATGTTTATCTTTTCTATGGGGCTACTGAGGGTAACATATGATGCCACTGATGTGGACATAATTTGAGTGCCTTTTTCTAATTAAGTAAAATGGCCTTCAAAGCAAAGGGAAATCCTACTCTTTAGATTCAGACTAAAGTTGTGGCTCTGCTCATGGTGTCCAGGACTATCCAAGGCATGGAAAAGGTTAATGTGTTCTCTCCCCTATCCCACTCACATCACCCCTCCCCTCTGTGCATCCAAGCAAATGGCCCACAGGACTGCAGAGAGGAGCAGCTTGTTAAACCACTGCTGCACTCACTCAGGACATCTAAGACCATAAAGTCATAATAGCCTGCTGCAGACTGATATTATAATTGACAGAGCTGCCCTAAAACAAGTACATTGCTTCAGGATTCTGGACATTTTGCGTTCGGGGAAATTCAGGAGCTAGGCAATGCATTGCTTACATATAGGATGACATTACAGTAAAAGGATCCTGAAGCATTAGAATATATCAAACACTTTGGATAGTAACCGTCTTGAATTTTAATTTGGCACAAGGTCAACTATGACTGCCAGCTTTGAGATGGAGGAGGGGAAAGGATTGATACCAGTAGAAAGGGTGCTGCTTAGGATTGTTTCTTTGGAGATAGAAATAGCATGAAGCTGATGGGAGCAGCTCCAGGGAGAATAACATTCCCTAGTGAAGTCTAACAGAAATAGCCCATGCAGTACTTTCACCATGACACAGAGTGAATAGTGACAGTACACAGAGGGTATTTATATACTGAAAACTGCTGAGAACCAGTAGAAGCAGGAGACATGTTACAAGATCAACATGACAAAGTGAGCAATTAGGCTTTTGTGAAACAGAGGACAGAATTTTTCTGCACCCTGTCACCAGCTCTCAGGGCTAAGGGTGATGCATATGACCTTACACAGGCTGATCACAACAGACCATGCTGGGTCAGGACCTATGGAGTTGCTTCCTTCAGTGTAGGTGATAGAGTTCATTCCAAATGTACCTACTCTGAGGCATTAAACAAAACATAGTATGTATTAAAATTACATTATTAAGGCTACAAAGGTTATAAAGTCAAGCATTCAGAAGCTACTTCTGCAACCTTAATTCAGTCCAGATTGTGTTTCTACATCTTCCCATGACTCTCCTTCATACTTCTACACCATTTATATGCCTCATAATAAATTTTGTTCATGCCATCACAGCAGTGGCACAAGCTTGTAGATAGTATTATGCAGTATGGAAGATCTCATGTAGTAACTATTTATTATTTATTTTATCCTCATAGTTTAATACGTGGTTCCAGGATATATTTACTGGACAATATGTGTTTTAATCCCTGTCTTTTTGACTCAGACTAATGTAACATTACTTTAGATGTCTCAGTGGGGCACTTGCACTAGGAGGATATGCTCTCTGTCAGTGGAGAGATGAACTCTTGCTATACAGAGATGAAAGTAGTTACTTGTCATTTGCTTCTGAACACAGAGAGTCTTTTCTGTAAAGGGATGAATAAATGGATAGGGGAAAAAAAAAGCCTAAACTCCAGTTAAAATCATATGAGAGGGTAAGTCTCTCTACTAGCAAGACCCAGCTAAAATGACCACAGGTATCCTCCCTTCCCTGTCACTTTATTTTTGCCACAGCTAGCACCAATATAAAAGTTGTCATATATTTGCTGCTATCAGGAAGCTCCATCAAAAGCCAGGAAACAAGCTAGAAATTCCCCTACTGATAACTTAATCAAATCCTTTGGGAAGGCCACTGTCATCAGGTCAGGTTTCTTCAATAACATCCATCATTAACAACTTTCTATCATTAAACCTTTCCTAACACAATCAGTTTTTGAACAGGAAACCTGTTAGTAAAAGCTACAGGTACTGATGAAAGTAGCAATGAAAATTCACTAAATCAGCATTGTTCCAACACTTGACTGGGTTCCTGACTGGGGATTAAATTTTTCTGGGCTTTGTGTCTGGGGTTTCATACCAGTTGCATTTCTCTGGAATTCTTGGGCCAACTCTCCTATCTTCAAAATTTTTCCCAAATTGGCTGAGGTCGAACTGTGGCCAGCTCAACACTGCTGAACTCTTAGCTCAGGCCACATTGTGTGTTTGGGAGTAAGTTCAGCCACTCTGGTAAACAAAACAGCCTTAAGTTCCTTTTAGCCTGTGAATCCCCATAAATACCCTATGGGCAGAAATATTCCATCACAATAATTTTTTAACAAAGCAAAAACCAAAACCACAGCAAAACTCAAGAATCAAGAGAGGAGACATGTTAATGGTTATATATCAAAGCTTCTTCGTCAACGGATTTTACTAACAGAGTATCTACTTATACCACCTTTTTTTCTTATTTGTACCAGTATGATATTACCAGGCTGGAAGAGAAAACAAATGTAGACATTATGACCTTAGCCTTTATTCAGAGGAGATTTTGATTTTCCCCAGTGTAACTAAAGGCTCCAAGATATAGGCACCCACTTTTTAGGACCATGAAAGCAGATAATTAACATTACTAACTTCGAGCAGTTCAACAGGGACAAATGCAAAGTCCTGCACCTGGGTCATGGCAATGACCGTTATCAATACAGGCCAGGGAATGAGCGGATTGAGAGCAGCCCTATGGAGAAGGACCTCGGGGTACTCGTGAATGAAAAACTGGACATGAGATAGCAATGTGCACTTGCAGGCCAGAAAGCCAACTATATCCTGGGCTCTATCACAAGAAGAATGGCCAGCAGGTCAAGGAAGGTGATTCTGCCCCTCTACTCTGCTCTGGTGAAACCCCACCTGGAGTACTGCATCCAGCTCTGGAGCCCTCAAAACAGGAAAGACACAGACCTGTTGGAGTGGGTCCAGAGGAGGAGACAAAAATGATCATAGGGCTTGAACACCTCTGCTGTGAAGAAAGCCTGAGAGAGTTGGTGGTGTTCAGCCTGGAGAAAAGAAGGCTCTGGGGAAACCTTACTGTGGTCTTTCAGTACTTAAAGGAGGTTTCTAAAAAAATTGATGGAGAAAAACTTTTTACCAGGGCCTGTAGTGACAGTTTAAAATGAAAGAGTGTAGACTTAGATTAGACATTAGGAAAAAGTTACCATGAGGGTGGTGAGACACTGGAACAGGTTGCCCAGAGAAGTTGTGGATGCCTCATCCCTGGAAGTGTTCAAGGCCAGGTTGGACAGGGCTTTGAGCAACCTGATTTAGTGAAAGATGTCCCTGCGCATGGCAGTGGGGCTGGACTAAATGATCTTTAATGTTGCAAGTCAAATTATTCTATGATTATTAACAATAAATAAATTCTTTAGCATGCAAAGATTTTGCCTTTGTAAATAGAGTTCTCTGTGATGTTTTTAATGAGTTTTTACTTACAGCTATCAACCTTTGTCTATTGTACCGTAGTTAGAAACATCTGTTATTTATTCCAGTTTTTATTATGATTCATTATTTATGGGCTAGCATCTATCACCTTTATACGGTGACCATTAAGGTAGATGCTGCACAAACACAAACAAGTGCAAAACAGCCTGGTTTACAAAAAAAATACTGCATCTAAACAGAAGAACTAGGCAACAGTTCCAACACATTTTTAATGAAAAAAATAGATTTTACAACTATATTTTTTTTCACAGTGTCATAATGAAATAACGCAATAGGATATTTGCTATCATAGCATTGTATTATCCTATGATTGCTAGGCATCACAATAAACTTTCAAGTACAAATAAAAAAATAAAATTCAAATAAAATAGAATTTTTTTCAATTGTAAATTTAACATTTTCATGTTAACACATTATTCATTATTTCTCCCTTGGGTGACTCAAGCTGTCAAAAAAAAAAAAAAAAAAGAATTCCATTGTAGAAGCAAATAAGAGAAATAAAGTAGAGTAAAAGAGAAAGCAATGAGGAAACGTAAAATATTAGCTACTCAACTGCCTTTGTGGCACTGCAGCTGACTAAATTATGGATTGTATTTAAATCCTTCATGGCCTACTTTTTTCCTTTGGGCTTGAGTTTGGAAAGAAAGACACTTTTCTTTCCTAATTTTTTCCCTGATTGCCAAAAAGTGAGAAATTATTAATTAAGCCAAGTGCTGGACAATGGGATTTGCAAGGCAGGAGCAGAGGTGAGCTGGTGCACAGTGCAGCTCTCAGAGTTGTCTCCCATGCACCCCATGATGGGTTTTCTAGTGCCTCCAATCCTGCCAGCAGCTGCAGTGAGGCCAATGCACAGACATCACCCATTTCTTTTTTTTATAGATACGCTGCCTTGAAGACTTTCTATCATAAAAAAATTACAGGCTGAGCAATAACATACTTCTTATTGCAGTAAAAACCTGTAGTAACACATTTTTTGACAGCATGATGGTAATTTAAAGTACTTCTTTGTTGGTTTGTGGGGGTTTTGTTTGTTTGTTTTGTTTGTTTGGGTTTGTTTTGTTTTGTTTTGTTTTGTGAGGGAGCCTCATTTCTAATTCTAATACATCTCCATGAAAGATCATTTCACGGAAAGAGCTGAGTGAATAATGGATTTGGGAGATTCACTGACTGATGAAGAAACAATTAGATGTGATCAAACTGAAAAATGCCCAAGCCATGTGGTTAAGATTTTTTGTTGTTACATTTAAATAAAAATATTTTAGTTAATGTTGTAGTTATGTAAATCTTGTGTTAAATATTTGAATATTATTTCAGCCGTTGTAAAAATAGAGCATGAAGTGAAGCATTGAAATTAAATGTTACATGTATTCCAAAATCTACTCCTCCATTTTTTTTTCAGTAAAAATTCCAAACACTTAGCAAATTCAACCCAACTGTGATAGCTGCTTCAGTATTGCATTTGCATTTTTCATCAGTGTTGAGATTTTAGATGTAAAATCAAACCACTGTTTAGCTGGCTTTTGAATAATTGGGATTTCATGCTTACCTGGAACAAAACCAGGTAAGAAAATTCTTTCTGAAGGGGAATGTCCAAGTCTCCATTGCTCTCCTGAGAGGAGACCTTGCCCTGGCAGAAGCTGATTTATTAACAGTTTATACTTCATGATCTGTTCAGAGTCAGCATGTAATTCCTCTCTGACCACCTAATCCCTCTGAAGCAAAGATAACTGGTCAGCCTTATCTGGGTTTGCATAAATTCAGATATTAGTTTTTAAATGAGATAGAGATTGTATCTGATGTTACTGAATTTAACATTCTGACTTCAGTCTAAAAAAATGTCACAGCTGAATCTTAGCAACCTTTGCTTACATAGACCAGGAGCTCAGCATTCGAGTGCACCAAACAACTGTCTTGCCCAAAAATAGTTTTAATGGTAATTTATCTATTTGAAAGTCAAATTGCTTAAATGGTTTGCTAGAAGAAATCAAGATAGAAGGGCTAGAGAATTAAAGTTGGAGAGCATTTTGTCCTATCAAGAGTCAGTAAAAATAGAAGAAGTAATCACCCATATTTCCTCAGCTTTTCTCCACTCCTGAAAAATGCATCTATTTGCGAAAGTGTGGACAAAAGCTTTACCTGTCTGTTTTTAAGCAAGCATCAGAAAATATTGACAGCAAACAAGGGCTTAGTTGTTCTGTGTTTGATTTGAAGGGAGCGGAGGACTTCTGGGCTTTTTTGGTCACATACGGGCTGGCATACTTAAACATAAAGCAGAAAGATCTCAGAGCATTTTTGGTGTGGAATTAAATTGAATGGTGAATCACTGATAGATTTAGATAATAAGGATAATAGAGAAAAAGAAATTAAAACAACTTATCATTTCAAGAAGTAATATGTATTCTGCCTGCCTGTTCTAGTCCCATCTTTGTAAATTTTAAGGCTGTTATATGATGATAACAGAGTCCTGCAACACAGTTGCTTTTTAAAGCATTGAACAAAAAATTATATTTCATCTGCTTTGGTGCAATGCTTTGCTAAAAAAGAAAAATAGAAAAGAAAGAAAAAGAAAAAGAAAAAGAAAAAAAAAAGAAAAAGAAAAAGAAAAAGAAAAAGAAAAAGAAAAAGAAAAAGAAAAAGAAAAAGAAAAA
>JAAGNO010000003.1:1057-11442 GCA_033439905.1 Ceryle rudis
TTTTAGCTGTGATGCCCTCGGTTGTCTTACGCTGAGTCTGCTGGCACAGATGTCACACTTTTCATAGGGAAATCATAGAATCATCAGGGTTGGAAGGGACCTTAAAGATCATCTAGTCCTATTTGCTTTCTGAATGTTTTCATTTTTAATAAAATGTTATAGTACAAGGTACTGTGAGCTACTTGAAAAGAACCAAATTTAGCCCTGTTTTATTTTGTCAGTATAAAGATGAAGTGTGGTATAAAATAATTTTAAAAAATTACAAAAAAATTCATACATGTCCTACTAATAAAAATATGGGACAGAGAGCGCTCTTTTACTGCTCTTATTTCCATACATAGCTAATAAGGAGTTCTCAGACAAAATATTTGTGTGTTTCACCAAAATAGAAGATCCTCTTCCACCATCCAGGCTACCGTGCGGTACTTGCCCATATGGCAAACAGCTGGGGAGAGTAACATCTTAAACCACTGCTGCTGCTGAACTCACTAGACCTGACAGTTCCATGTTCACAGTATGTAAAACATGAAAGATAATTCTTTCTTTCCTTTGACTGTCTGGATGGATAATATATCCTACATGACAGCTTTTCTCTCAGACTTTCTCTCTATGAAAAAAATCTGCTCAAAAAAATCTGCTTAGAAGCCTAAGGCCTGCAGAACCATCCATGGCTTTTGTGCATCAAACTCCAACTACTAAGATAAGGTGTGGTTACATTAGTCTTCCTCATTGCAGATTCCTGTTCGATTGAGTGCTCACCCCCATGAGCTAAGGACAGTTCTTTGACAACAAACTTTGTGAAACAAAACCCAAGCATGTGCAAAGTAAACATAACAGGCAGCTAACACCTAGTGGAAAAAAATTGCCAGAAATTCCACAGAGGAAAGTGTGCAGAGTCTACCTGATCCAGTAATCTTTCTTAGGATTAGTCTAGGCCCTTAGTATCTTGCATAGTTCCCCTGTTGCCTACCCTGCTTCTGGTCATTTCTATCACCAGTGATAGCAGAATCCACGTGGCACCATTCTCTCTGCCACATCACTATCTGTTGTGGCAGAAATAGAGCAATAAACAAACAAACAAAACCCCACCCCTAGACTTTTTTTTTTTTTCTTCCCCTGACAACAACTCTACAGAGGGAGGCAAAAACACACAGAAGAGCCCCAAAGCAATGTAGTCACCGCATACGATTGCTATCAGTTTCCACACGGGAAATGGTGTGAGAGGTTTCCCCCAGCCTGTTCGTAGATGTGCGTGTTTGTTTTCACAAGGTTCTCCTCCAAGAACAAAACACCAGCAAGACTTGTGTCTCCCTGTAGAGCTGATTATATTAGATCATTTTATCTAACTGATGGAGGGGAGAGACAGGCTGGGCGTGATGAATGGCTATTGTTGTATCCTACCTGACCACCCTGGCGCCCACCCAGGCACACAGCCTGATGGCAATCAGGTAGCCTGATATTTGACAAAGGATAGGTCAAGATCCTCCCCATCTGTTATCAGGAAAAGCCTTCTGTCTACTTGCAGCAACACTGCAGTGTTAAGTTTACCACTGAAAAAAATGCATGGAAAGAAGAAGCGCAGTTTATACATTTCCCTGCTGTTGTATTTACATAGTTAAAAAAGAAAAGGAAACACTTGCATTGGAATAAATGGCAGCTCTCTTCCGTACATCACAGCCTAGAAAACGTATATGCTTAAACCAGACAGTATGCTTTATCCTCACCAACATAGCTGAAAGCAAACACCTACAATCAGCCACCCATATCTACATTTAGCTGCCTCAGTTATGGGCCTGCTGTAAAACTAATGTAGAACTGACTCACAAGGAAAGGTTTAGAAGGTACCACAGGACTTAACACAAATTCCAGTATGTGGCTCCAACCAATATATGTAGCTGTATCTTGAAAACTCAGAAAGGAGAGCATTTCTGTTGGGAAAATAGAAATTCCAGGAACTGAAATGTGGAACTGAATGCAGGGAATTACTAATACATTAAGTAAAATCCTTCTCCTACCTCTAATGACAGGATAAAAAAATAAAAAAAAAAAGACATTAGAATACTAAGCAGTAAGTTCTTCTCTAAGGCCAAGCAATACTTTCATTTTGTACCTTCTAATCTGAATATCCAGGGACATGTAAAGAAGTTTTTCAGCTGCAACAATAACCCTGAGCCCTTGTGGAAGAAGTACCAAAGTACTAGATCAGATGATATATTTCCATTTATTCACATAATCTGTGATTTAAACAGATTAGAAAAAGAACACCTTCCACATTCAGGGGTAGAGTCACATCTAGCTCATGTGTTATGGCAGTACACTGATCCTACTCAATGCGGGAACCACATGCTTCCAGGCAACTTTTCTTCTCTTTACTAGGAAATAAGGTAATCTTTTTGCTACACTACCTGTATAGGCTTCATCATTTGTCAGTTTACCAATTTTAGCAAAATGCGATGTCTTACAATAATTAATACCTATTAATAATTTATTATTAAGGATTAAAACTATTTAATTTTCTGGAGAGAGTTATTCTTCATAGGTTAGGCAGGCACGTACTCTCCTACTTTTAAAGCTGGCCTTGTTGCGAGGCAGCAAACAAGAACACCATCACACACTTTGAAGATCTCACCGAATAAATTATAAACTTTTCTTTATTTTGACCTGAGGTCAATATTGCTATTTCTCTTTAAGAGTTTTGTGGGTGCTTTGGACCTCCTACATTTATAACTTGAGGGTCTCTTTTTCATTTTATTCCAGAAAGCCATACACAACTATTTCCTGTCTTTGCAGGCTGAGGATAAAGCTGAGGATCAGCTGCAGAGTTCATTACTAGTGAGCTCAACCACCAAACAGTGCTGGTTCATCAACTGTATCATGCACAGCCACACATAATGTCACTGGACAACTTTCAGCAAAGTTAAAATCCACCATGAAAGCTCATGGTAGCCAACAGACTGAAGGATACAGGACCTGAGCACAGAGCTTGCTTCTTATACCGTCACTGGATTGCCAAGATCCTCATTCTCAATTCCTGCAGTGCCGACAGCTGAATTTAGTAAAAGCTGGAGATGAAGACTGGACCTCATTTCAGTGTATAACCACACTGTATTGTACCGTACCACATGAGGTAGGCACTTACCTATGATGGAGCAGCGACTCGGGTATTGTATCATAACAATACTCCAGTACCATGAGTGGAATAAATCACCTCTAGCATGGATCTATACTGCGGCACGTCCACAGAGTTTTCCAACACAGCCTTATTTCCTTTCATGAATTATTAGGAATTTAAGAGACAAATAACTTCTGGCAAAGTCTGTAGCGATAGACTGTATAGCAATGAATTTCCTTGTCATTTACTACTGTCATGCAGTTTGGCTCAAGGAGAAGTGGCACATTTAAATGAGTACCTTGAACATTGAACCAGTTCCTCCAACGGGGCTTTCTTTTCTTTCTTTCTTTCAGATCTGTAGTTAAAGCTGAAGCAAATCCCTGTGCTACACCAACAGAAACAGTGAGATGCTATTGAAAACTTCCCCTTTTCTGTGCAATGCAACACGAGGCACCGTATCACAACTGAACACGGGACAACAGGAGGTTTTGAGCATTAGTGCAATACCACGCATTTCTGTTGAGGGGACCATAGATCCTCCAGACCTAAGTAGGAATGTTCTACACCTACTTTGCCCTTTGTAGGTGAATGCAAATGCATAGTGCCTAAGGCAATGGAGAAGTGCAAATACATACCGCCGGCAAATGTGCAAGACATAAGAAACTTTAATAGGTAGGATAAAGAACCACATGAAAATGGGTAAAACAGCTCACGTCCATACAATTATTTAATATCAAAAAGTATTTTTATTATGCAATTAAAAATCATACACAATCCAGAACTCTGCCCTTAATTGCCCTGATCTCATGAAAGGACAATATAGACGGATTATACAAACCTTTCTCCTAATATTTTTTACTATAACAAAAACCTAAGGCCCATTTTACAGATCTTAAATCACATATGTCACTTGACAAACATTCTTGCAGTTTTACTGCATTCAGTATGGCTATTTCTGCAGTTACGGAAGGAAAAAAAAAACAACACAATTTTTCAAATTGCAAACTGAGGTAAAAGGATTTTGTATCCATGATTATATAGGAAACAGGTAGTTATAACAAAGCAGGGAACAAAACATTAGTCCTTTAATGGGTAGATCTTTATCATCAAAATCTATATAACCACACAGGTGCTCCCAGAAGTTACGTATTGTACCGTACCACATGATGTAGGCGCTTACCCATGTTGGAGCAGCAACTCGGGTATTGTATCATAACAACACTCCAGTACCATGAGTGGAATAAATCACCTCTAGCATGGATCTATACCTAGCATGGATGGCAAGAAAAGGAAAACAAATGCTCCAGACTAAACACACTGTGATCTTTCCCTGGCAAAGCAACACTCCAGTCAGACACAACTAGGTTACACTCTGCCACCAACATCTAACGAAAAGACTGCTGTGGAATTCTGGGTGTTCCTCTCCTACTCCTTCATTTCAGAGCAGATCAGTTTGGATAGAGTAAGATTTATGAGAAGTGCAGATTCTTATCAGTGAAAGATCTAACAAGATCATTTTTGAAGGTTCAGAAAAGTGGTAGCCAAAGCTGTCATCATCATCATCTGCTCTGGCTCTAGAAACAGCAACAATCTCATTAAAAAAGTCTACTGTGAAATTCCAATATCTGAGTAAAACAGAAATTCCAAAGTAGTTAGCTAGAGCATCCTACAGCAGGCAAATTGATCCAACTGAGGTCACAGTTTCCTGGTAGGTTCAATCTGGGGGACCTGCAGACCACTGCAGAAAGAGGCCAGACCCCTTTTTTTCTGACCACCTGCTTCTGCTGCTTCTCTTGCATCAGGTTTGAAAATCAAGTAGCCAGAGGGCAAATCTGTTTAACAGAAAGCTCATCCACCAAATACTAGCCCATAAAAAAATAACAATGAAAGAACAGCTTTCTAGCAGTAGAAGGCCTCCTTGAAGCTAGACTTAACTACTGCTGCATTAGAGTTAGCAAAGGAGACTGCAGGAATAGACTCAGCCTCAGCAGAAAGGTTTTTATCACAACATCCTAGCTGAACTCCACACAGTGGCAAAATTAGTCACACTGTGGATGTACAGGCACTAAATCCAACACGAGGGGGATGGAAGTAACGAGTAACAGGAGAAAATACTGCTCAGCAGAAGACTACCTTCTGAGATTACATCTGTCCAACATTAGAGCAATTCATACACCCATCTTCAACTAACTATTGTTTTGGTAACAGCAAAAAGAAATTTCTGAATCAATGCTTATGAAGGTGGGCTTAGTGAAGAGTAAAACTGTAGCCCTCAGTTCTGTCAAAACCATTCTATTACTTCATGTTTTGATTAATAGCAGGACTATGTTCTTACTAAAGTAGATGCTTATATGTGTTGCCAGCATTTTCTGAAGCCTGTAATTCTCCTTCGCTTGTGCTTTGCATGAGATGGGAGTTTTTATGGCCACCAAGGTAGTTATTCATGCCCAGCTAGGGGGACAGTAATGCAGTTTTCTTGTTATTCTGGCTCCCTTTTGCTCAATTCAGATGGGAACACATCTAGGCTTTGAGATAAGGCAGCATCAGCCTGGCTAATACTTGGTACAGATCCCAGGCTTCAGCTACCTCAAGAAGACACACTGTGAAAATCAACAGCAAAACACTTTCGGATGGGAAGAACATCATCCACAGCTCTGATAAAACGTGGGAACGAGACTTCATGTGCAACTGATATCGAGACCTTCTGCACTCATGCAGGCAAAGGTCGTGGCATTGGTGCAGCTGAGCAAGTCACACAGTACTGGTACCAGGAACAGTGTCTGTATGGCAACAGTGCAAAGCAGTTATTATGGACAATAGCACAACACATGGGGCAGGTATGGTATGCAGCTCTTTAAATTACGTGTACCTCACAATAAGCATAATCCAGCAAAGAAAACTTTGGACTTAAATAGCAAGTCCTGCATAACATCAATTTCGTGGGGTTTTTTTGGTTTGGGTTTCTTTGGTTGTTTTGTTTTGTTTTTTTTTTTCTTTCCAGAAAATAAACATTGATGGCTTACTCCTAAAATTGAGGTCCTGAAAAATGAAGACGGGCTTTTGTTGCATGACTTCCAAAAGTGTCTCTAGATCAATTAGCATTTGCATTATCATTTCAGGAAGTGATATATAACGTTGGCCACATTTTGGGTTATCTCTTGGAGAGCCTACATTCAGACCTTTTATCCTTCTGTCAACTCTAATTTGTCTGCTCCTGAAGTTACTGGAAAGAATGACTCAACATTAATTTTAATTACAGCAGAGTGAAAGGCCATTCATAAATATTGCCTCTGACAGACTTCACTTTGCTTCTTGAAGCTGACCTTGATTAATTGGTACACACACTAGATCACAAAGAAAATGTAGCAAGACCTTGCAACATAACTTTACTCAATACAGTCTTTCAGAGGAAAAAGGAAAAAAAAATAAAAAGGGCATTTTTTCACATTTAAAAAAAAAATCAAACCAGATTTCAATATATTAAGGCAATTTCCAGCAATCATGCCATCTCCCTAATATCGTTTCAAGTAACCACTTAAGGAGTATTGGAGATGCACTGAAAGACAAGATTTCAGTTATTTTTAGGTGCATCTAGTTGAATCTTACAAGACCAGTATCAGGTTTTTTAATTTGTGAATGCCTGCAGAAATGTATCCAATCATCACATCACATCAAACACACAGTTTGATGGAAGCCAAGTTATCCTAAGAGTCAGCTTAAAAGTATACTACACACAGATCCCTGAAACAGAAAAGAACTCCAAAAAGCATGTAATACACACACAACATGCATTATATTGACATAAAATTCCCACAAAGTGAACAAAAAAGTCCTTCCATGTGCAATTAATGATGGGACAGTGGTAAGTGAAGTTAGTTTTCCTGTACTGTCAACATCTGTTCCCTGATTGTCATAGTGCCTCAGGGTCCTTTGAGCATTTAACAACCACCTAGAAAGATAAGGTGCAGAACAAACACAAGGAGAGTATAAAGTCTAAGTTTGAAAGTATTTAGGAGCATAAGGGTCATCAATTACTGAAGTCATGGGGGCTCAAGCTTTTAGGTCTTTTGAGAATCAGGCCTAAATGATTTTCCAAAGCAACAAAAAAAGTTTGAGGGAATATACTTCCACCTCTATCTTCTGTGCCAGCCTGCACAGTCACCATTTGTTTCTTGTTTCATTTCGCCTTCATCTTTTGAAGCGCAACAGCTGCCAGAAGATGATGAAGCTAAGTGCATGTTTTCCAAACAAAAACTGATGAGGACAGCTTGGGTGAGACTGTCAACTACAAAATTCTCTCCCCTCTGTCCTAGTGTATGAGGCAGGATAAATACTGTTCGGGTGATCTCTAAAAGGCAGTTTATAAAAGGCCACCAACTTTGAAGAACCATCCACCTTTTAAAGAACAAGTATGACCTCAAATACCATGATGTCTTTGCCATTTGACATTTCAACTTCATTCACATCACAGTTGGTTAGCCGAACTGGATTATGTATTGTAGCCACATCCAGCGTAGGCAGATTATAAAGGCTTTTAAAGCTAGCCACAGACAATGCCCCCTGGAGTCACAGTGTTACTGTACCATAGAAACAGAAATGTTTGGGTTGGAAGGGAGCTCTAGAGGTCATCTAGTCCAAACCCCCTGCTTAGTTTCTGCCCAAAATGTTCACAGATACACCTTGCAGCTGTTGAGCTGGTTTCAAAATAAATATAATACATGGGTTAATTTGATTAAAAAGAGAATACAGTATGTTCTTACCACTCTATATGAATACAAAACCACTAATTTCCAACCTGTAAAAACAGAAATTGTATTAGCACTTTTCAAAGCCTTGCTGAAGCTTACCAGCATTCAGCCTTACTCAGGAATCTATCCAACAGAAAATCTCCCAGCATCTAAGAGTAGAGACCTTTCACAGATGTTAGTCAATTGATTAACTATGCAGTTGCAATGTAATAGCCCCATACATGTGATTAGGGAATTGTAACTTGCAGCTTTTCAGCTGTTGGACACTGTTTATTGATTAGAAAAACAGATTGCCATTCTCAGAATTGTAACAGAATATTTCATTTACTGCCATGTACGGCATGTAAAACAAAAGGGTGTCCCTCTAGGGAGGTGACACGACCAGCAGCCCAGCTGAAGTGCCTCTACACAAATGCACACAACATGGGCAGCAAACAAGGAGAACTGGAAGCTACCACGCTACAGGAAGGCTACAACATAGTGACTATTACTGAAACCTGGGGGGTTGAATCCAGTGACTGGAGTGTGGCTATCAAAGGCTGCAGGCTATTTAGAAGGGATAGGCACAGAAGAAGGGGTGGAGGTGCTGCCCTCTACGTTAAGGAATGCATAAACTGTGAAGAGTTGTCCCTGAAGAATAGCCATGAAAAGGTTGAGAGCCTATGGGCAAGAATAAGGGATCATGACAAAAAAGGGACCCTTGTGACTGGTGTTTACTACAGGCCACCTGATCAAGGGGAGGCTACTGATGAAGCCTTCATACTCCATCTCCAGGAGACATCACACTCGCAGGCTCTCATCCTGCTGGGGGACTTTAACCACCCTGACATTTGCTGGAAAAGTAGCATGGCAAGCCACAGGCAATCCAGAAGATTCCTGGAGTGCCTGGATGGTAACTTTTTAAAGCAAGTAATAGACAGCCCCACCCAGGGGGATGTGGTTTTAGTCCTAATGGTGACCAACACAAGTGAACTATCTGGGGACATCAAGATTGGAGGCAGCCTGGGCTGCAGTGGCCACGCACTGGTTCAGCTCACCGTGCTAAGGGGTATAGGACAGATGAAAAGCAAAGTCATCACCCTAAATGTTAGGAAAGCAAACCTCCAGCTCTTCAACGAGTTGTTCAACAGGACCCCTTGGGAGGCAGTCCTCAGAGATAAAGGAGCAGAGCAGAGCTGGCAGATCTTTAGGGAGGCTTTCCAGAGAGTGCAAGAGCTCTCAATACCCATGTGCAGGAAATCAGGCAAGAAAGGGAGAAAGACCAGCATGGCTGAGTCATGAACTGCTGGTTGTGCAATTTCATCTTGTTCTTTAGTTCAAACAGTTGAAACAGGGACAGGCATCCTGGGGGGAATACAGGGATGCTGCCCAGTTACGTAGGGACAAAGTCAGGAAGGCCAAGGCACAGCTAGAGCTGAACTTGGTGAGAGATACAAAAAAAACCAAGAAGGGATTCTATAAATATCTAAATCAGAAAAGGAAGGTCAAAGAAGGTGTACCTCCCCAGTGATTAACAATGGCAAATTACTAACAACAGACAAGGAGAACTTTTTTGCCTGAGTTTTCACTGGCAACCCCTTTCCTCACAGCTCTCAAGTTGGTGGCCCACAGGACAAGGACGAGGTAGACAAAGTCCCTCCCACTGTAAGCAAGGACACAGTTCATGATCACCTGAGGAACCTGAACATAAATAAGTCCATGGGACCTGATGAGGTTGCATCTTAGAGTACTGAAGGAATTGTCTGATACAGTTGGTGAGCCACTCTCCATAATATTTGAGAAGTCCTGGCAGTCAGGTGAAGTCCTTTGCAGCAACTGGAAAAAGGGTAACATTGTGCCCACCTTTAAAAAAAGTAAAAAAGACCACCCTGGGAACTACTGTCCTGTCAGTCTCACCTCTGTGCCTGGGAAGATCATGGAACAGATCCTCCTGGAGGACAGGGAGGTAATCCTAGGTAGTCAGCATGGATTTACTAGGGGCAAGTCCTGCCTGACCAACCTAGTGGCCTTCTGCAATGAAGTGACTGCATCAGTCAACAAGGATAGACCTATGGATGTCATCTATCTGGACTTCTGCAAGGCTTTTGACACGGTCCTCCACAACATCCTTATCTCCAAGTTAGAGAATTATGGGTTCGATGGGTGGACCGTTCAGTGGATATAGAACTGGCTAGATGGTTGCCTCCAGAGACTGAGGGTCAACGGCCCAATGTCCAGATAGGGGAAGGTGACGAGCAGTGCCCCCAGGGGTCTGTGCTGGGACCACTGTTGTTTAATATCTTCATTAATGATATTGACACTGGCATCGACTGCACCCTCAGCAAGTTTGCGGGTGATACCAAGCTGGGGGGTGCAGCTGATATGCCAGAGGGACAGGATGCCATCCAGAGGGACCTGGGCAGGCTGGAGAGGTGGGCCCAGATGAACCTTATGAGGTTCAACAAAGCTAAGTGCAGGGTCCTGCACCTGGGCCGGGGTAACCAGCATTATCAGTATAGGCTGGGAGAGGATGTACTGGAGAGCAG
>JAAGNO010000004.1:6674-20778 GCA_033439905.1 Ceryle rudis
AACTGAACTTCCAAAAAACTGCTCAGGGCCTGGCTTTTCTCAGCAAAGTACAAAGGTTTTTCTCAACAAGTATTTCTATCATGACAAACATTTTAAATTCCTTTTCAGTCAGTTACATTAGTGTTTGCGCAGGTAGAAAACTGTCAAAGCAGAAGAGTAGTTTCCATTAAGTATTAAAGTATCTTTTTAAAGATACTGAAAGGTGAACTCTGTCAGACCAAACTGAAGTTCAGCTGCTGACTTATTTGCTCGAAGCACTTGCATTTACACATGTGAAAGGCAACTTCTGAAAGTGTAATCACATGGAGATCTCATCTGGGCATCTGCTGACAGTGAAGACCTAGAGGCTTTGCTTGCTGGGGCTACCAAAATAAAGGAAGGAGGCAACAAGATGGAAGCCCATGTGTTGAAAATAAATAGGAGCCTGTTCATTGAGCTAGGGATTAAGACACAGAATGAGATTTATGAAATGTATATTCTGAAAATTGGTAATGAATAAATACCAAGTTGCAGGACTAGTATAAAATAAAGAAATTAGTACAGCTAAATATTTTTTTTCTATGGACATTGTATTTAAACTCCTATTTTCTCATCAATTTCTCCTGATGCTTCTTTAACACTCCTTCATCCTCCAATCCACACTTCTTTCCTCCTTCACTGACGTTTCACTTCTTAAGCTCTCTTTCATTAGATTCCATGTTTTTATTTGTCCTGCATGCTATTAATTACATTCATTCATCCTCACTCTCATCTCTATAAAGAGTGTCAGGACAATGTGCACACAGCATTTGTATTCCAGCTAAATCTGCATAACTTGTGCCACTGCAACAGTAATTAGACCTGCTGATGCCCATTTTGAGAAAGATAACATTATCTTGTGTCTCCAACTCCCCTGGTGAGTTCTTAAGAACACAATACCTCCCTGTGCTCACAACAAATCCCACCCAAAAACCGCTCTTGAGCTAGGAAACCTGAAGATAAGCAAAAGCTGTGTTATCTATTGATATACTACTGGAGAGGAATGTTACCAGCTGGCAGGTCAACTCTTACAGTGTGCCTGGACTCATAATGTCCCACTACACAGCACAATACAACACATGGGAAGCCAAAACTAGCTCCAAAATATGGAACAGTACGGTCCTGTCAACATGATGTTGGCACCCAACTTATTTAGTACTACTTGAGGACGCTGCACAACACAGCTCACCAGACCGCTGTGGCTCTTTGGGCCTCACACCCTTCCATGATGGAAACCGGATGGAGACCGGCCTAGAAAAATTGTTTCCAGAACTGGCTATGTGACAGCATATCTTGAAGTCTAATGTAAAGCAGGGAGGTGGTGGGGTTTTTTAAGCAGTCAGTAATGACTGTAAGAAGACAGCATGTCAACAGCTGATGACCTGAGTCAGACCTGGTCCCGTAGTTATCCATGCACAGCTCATCTCCTGCTGCTGTTCTGGCTCAGAATCTATGGCTTCTCACCTAACTAGCCTGCAGATTGTACAACAGCAAAGCTGACAGAGAAACACCTAAATGCCCTGGAGACCGCAAAAATAGAAAGCTCTATAAAATATACATAGCAACTGGATATTTGAGAAACACTTCTTTCTTACTGCCATTAATGTAACAGTTACCTGACTGTGATCTCTTCTTGTGTGTTATCTCCATTGAAAGCATACATATTTTTCTGACATTGCACTTTTGCATTCTCCTTTAGCCACGATTGACAGTTATACTGCTACTGCCTAAAATTCTAAAATTGATAAATTCCGAATAACTATACAATTAAAATCTTGAAATTAGCACGGTAATACACAGATCTACGCCTCCCATCAATGCCAACATACTAGAAACAAACTTGAAATCATATTTCTAAAGGTCTCCTGCTACCTAAACTCAGATGCAGAAATGAAATTACACCAGCTTCTCCATCTGGAAGTGTAAAAATAGCCAAAAATAACCAAAGCACTGTTATATTAACTTATAAATTACATTTCATTTTACTATCAAATATACTGCACAAATTAAAGAAGAAGAAGAAGAAGAAGATTTATTAGATGAAAGGCCCAGTCTGTAGTATTTTTTTTTTTCAGAAAAGTAACACACAATGCCTGACCATATGGTCTTTTTGTCCTGTTGGCTAATTACCTACAAATTGCTGTACCAATTTTGCTGCTGCTGTTTATTATAAACTGGAATATGTTTCCTCCCGAGTATTATTCCTCTCTTACACATGTTTTCAACCTCACCAGAGAAAATGCATTTACTATTCATGATGCTTAAAGGGCTGAATTGCAAAGGATACCTTCTACAATTGAATTCTGTAAAGAAGAGATAGTTCCCACACAAAAAGCTGACTGAACAAAAGCTACAGCCATACACATTGTACTGCTTTAAAACTGGAAGTTGAAAATATTGAAAACTGTTATATTTGCATCAGAAATTTCTTTGGCTGTGTAAAACCAGCATAGCCCTGGGCCTGTACTCTGACAAGCATTAAAATGATGCAATAGTGATTTTTTTATATAGAAAGCAATTAGCATTTTTTAATGATCTATTCTGTAGAAGCCATGTCTAATTTAGGGCATCTGCTTCTAACAATTCTTCACCATCCAAGTATTAGAGTTTAAATCTTAATTATTGCTTTTGCAATATAAGAATTCTAACATAACTATCAATTATGGAAACTACAATCACTCGCAGAACACAGCTGAGGCATTCTTGCCAACTAGACAAAACTAAAAGCATAAGTAAAATCCTTATTTAACCATCCTACAGCCCAGAAGAGCCTTGAAGTTCCACTCTTTGATTAACAACTAATTATGCAAATTCAGATCTACAATTCCAACAGCTAAGAATAAATTATTTTGCCTAGCTTATTTATAATATGCATACATTTTATTTTTCCCCTTCATATGTTTATATTGCTCAAGAAAGAAATCAATTTTCCACGATCAATAATTATTCAGGTATTCCTCTAGTAGCAGTCCTTCAAACATCTTGATAGTAAAAAAGCAAACAACAAAACCAGCTTTGATGTACTTTTAAAAAACGTGCTCATCCGTTGGAATTCCAGGGTAAGCTTGCTAACTAGAAGACAATTTAAAGTTTCCTTTAAATCATTCCCGGATAGGAACATCTCCATACTTGAAAGCAAACTGTACATGTCTACAGAGATAAATTCATTAGTCTGTTCCTTTAGATATGTGTATGCATCCAAATGTTTCTCTACCGCAAGATACTTCACCTTTAAGAGTATAACTAATACATCTTTGTTATAAAAATCCCTGGCTTCCATAAAAAAATATGTAATAATTTAAATTAATTTTCCTCATTTTCATAAATTGTACTAATTGGGAAGTTCTAAAAAAAATGAAAAGCCAGTAGTATCTTATTTTTTAAACTATTTATTTTTCTTTAGTTACTTCAAGTTATCAGTGCACTGATACATCAGCTGTCTGATATAACTTCTAGATCTGCAAAACTTACTTCTTTTTTCTTTCTAGTAAGGAACCTGTAAATACTAAGGGAGGAATGGAAATTACCATGACCAAACTACAAATTATAATTCTACCTACTCATCACAGTGAATAATGGACTTTACGGTTTCTTCTCTATCACATCTTCAGTATGAAAATAGTTTAGTCAGGTATCTTACTTGACTTCAGTAAAGCTGGTGAAGTATGGGCTGGACGAGCAGATGGTGGACTGAAAATCGGCTGAAGGGCTGGGCCCAGAGGATGGTAAGGGTGACCAAGCACTGGCACATGCTGCTCAGAGAGGTTGTGGAGTTTCCATCCTTGGAGGTATTCAAAACCACCTGGATATGGTCTGGGACAACCTGTTCTAGGTCACCCTGCTTGAGCAGGGAGGCTGAACAACCTGACCTCCAGAGGTTCTTTCCAACCCCAACCAGTTTGTGAATCTGTGATATCTAAGCCATTGCAACTAAAATTGCATCTGTCACAGTTCTCCAAATATCACCTCCACACACCCTGACAGAGATGACCAGGAGACAGATTTTGCATCTCATACAACACTGAAATGTTCTGCTCAGAATTTTCAGACTAGACTAAGAGGGAAGAAAGAAAGAAACACAAATAACATGTGATAGTTACTACATGCATTTGATATGGGAAATTCTAACTATTTAAGTTTGCAGTCTACAAGAGACAAAGAAGGGAACATTACACTCATGTTTTTTTCTGGGATAGGGTTACTATTTCCTTTTATGTTTTGACCATAAATTCAAACAGAGCCTAGGAAGAATTTATGATGAAAGAGTTATTCGTATTCAACTGGGAAATGATTTCTGACAAAAAAACATCTGTTCAGAAGATTCCCAACCAGCTGTTCTCTAATCTTTTCTTCTCCCATATTGCAGTCTTTTAAGTCAGTGCTCCCTGTTTCTAAACAGATTCCCTTTCCCCAGCAATCCTTAATGTCAGTGAAGGGGAGATTTTGTTCCAGCTGTTTTTCACAGCAATTTGACAAAATGTGTTTAATAAACTTAGCTGTCAGGAAGGTTTTCTATCTCATTTAGATGGCTCCCACTGCCAAAATAGAGGGCATTGAAGTATTAGGTACATTTTCCCCCACCACCTTCAATACCAACTGCTGAGGTGATAGGAAAGTCCTTTGAAATAAGAACATACTTATGGTGTGGGTAAAAACTTAAACAAATCCAATCCTAAACTACATAGCTGTGTCCAAGCAGAGTAAAGAATCCAGACGACACAGTTCTACTGCTAGCACCCTAGCCCCGAGGGCAGTTACAGCTTTCTTCTTTTACTCATTTTTTCAGCTATTTTAGTGTCTTCGAAGTGTTTAGCAGTGCCAGTCCAAAACAGTCAAGTCTGACTTCAGTGGCATAAGTCAATTAATGAGGAATCATTATCTTTCTCCTATCTGCTTTATATCTTTCCCACAGCATGACCAAAATTAGGTTAATTAGGAGTGTGCTGCGGGAAATCAAAATCACTTTATTTAGATTAACAGTTTGGGGCTGGCCTCAATATGAAGTATGGGACTATTAATAAAAAGTAAAAAAGGGAATTACAATCCTGATTCAAGTTTTCAAATAAATTCCCTGACAAGAAGATAGCAAACTTCAATTAGTTTAACTCTTTTTCCATGAAAACAAATATAAATTAAAAGATGGTAATGTATTTAAATACTTTTTGTTACTGTTTGAAAAAGACATGTTCATACAGAATATAGGGTTTGGGTTTTTTTTTTCCTAAGATTCACATGCACAATAAAAGCTGTTTAAAAAGTCAAAGAAATGGAAGATCTACCACCCACCTGGGAAGCTGAAAACGTTGCATAAGTAGATTAAAAAAGACTAAAGGTGCAGTTTGCAGCTAGCAGAAATTATTTCCATTAGAGTTATCACTTCCTGTGTTAACCTAGCTCAGGAGAAAGCAGGCACAGTGAAGTACCACACAGCACAGATTGGTACCATTAGCAGCACTAAGCAGCTATTGCGTTCTTATCTCTATCAACACTACTCAAATTCAAAGCATCACTAATCCTGAGCTCCACATTTTGGAATAAAATCAGGTGAAAGTTAATTGTTGAATTACACCTTAAGTTAATAATGCAGTGAATACCAGCCTTAGAAATGAAACCATAAATGTCTTAAGTGCTGTAAAACAGCAAAAGTCCCTTCCAGTCAGCATGGCTATGTAATTTTACAGTATTTGAGGATCTGCCTCGAGATATAAAGAAAACAGACTTACTGACCTGATAAGAAGGGCTTTAAATTAGGGATGCTGGATAAAGTTCACCTCATCTAAATCAATAGTGCAAGGACAGCGAGAAAGAGACAAGGGACAACACGATGAGAGAGGAGGCACTTGGACTTCTTTTGAAAGCAACAAGACTAAGGGTTCCTTGCAAGCACCTGTACTTGAATATATTTGGCATGGGGTAAAAGCAGGAAGAAAAAAAAATCTCTGCACAACTGCAGAGCTATGATCTCATTGGGACTTGAGGGATGTGGAGGCATAGCTCCCATGACAGGAGTACTGCAGCAGATAGATACAAACTCTTCAGGAAACACAGGCTGGAAAGGTGAGGATGTGGAGCTGCAATCTATACATAGGAGTTGCTCAAATGCAGAGACCTTTGTCTTGGAACAAGGGATTACACAGCTCAGATGAAGCTGCAGAGAGCAGTCAATAGGTTTCAGGGCCAGCCTGGAGAAGAAGCTGGGACAAAAATCTCACAAAGCTCTGCAAAGGTAAACAAGCCCCCCTTCATCTGGTTGGAAGAACCCAATTACAGTATACTGTGAGCAAGTGGGCTAGAAGGATCAGGGGTTCCTGGTGTACAGTAAATTGAACATGAATCAGCAGTGTGTTCTTGGAGCCCTGAAACCCAGTGGCCTTAGTGGACTGTATTAGCAACAGTCTGACGAGAAGGTGGAAAAGTGATTATTCTCCTCTCTTCAGCAATTGTGAGAATGCATTTGGAGTCCCATAACCAACGCTGGGCATTCTAGTCTTGGAAAAGACTTGATGTACAGGAGCAAACTCAGTAGAAGACACTACATAAAGATGAAGTTGAGAGCACTAGCTCTATCAGCTTCAGAGGAAGCCACAAGTTGGAAGGCAGAAAGTTCTGATTAGATAAAAGGGAAAAAAAAATTACACCACAAGGGTGGTCAAACACTGGAATAAGGTTGCCACCAGAGACTGTGCAGTTTCTACCCTTGGAGAGATTCAAAATACTGAGCAATCTGACTCTTGCTTAAGCAGCGAGTTGGACTGTATGATCTCCAAAGGCTTTAATTTAAAACTTTGTTTCATTGAGTAACCTACAAATTTACAATGTAATAAAGCTTTTGTTAAATAGCTGTTTTGTTGTTTTCCCCCCTCCTGTCCTTTCTTCTCATTTTCTTATTCTGCGAGAAGGAAAACCAGACTTTATAAGACTCAAATCAAGTGTAGCAATATTGGCCCTCTAGGAATAAACCCATCAATACAATAACAAATGCATTTCTTGAAAGAAGTGTACATGTGGCTACAGGACTAAAATTGTGAGTTTACAGACAATTCTTGTCCAGCAGCAATGTCATTTTAATGCTGTATCTCAAATGCATTCTGACATTACAGCTTTCTATCCTGCTTTTATTTTATTATTAATGTTTCTCTAATTTACGTAACAAAATACTATTTGTTTTCATTACTTTTCTTTGGAAATATTTGGCTCTTTGGCTGGAACCCAGTGCATTCTGCTGTCTTTGTGATTTATGAGTTTGCTGATTCTCAGTTTTACTACCCCCAAAAAAATCTTCTACTAGAAAAAATAATTCAGAATTGCTTAATATGCCCTGATGAATGTGCGAATTATTCCAGTAAAGCAGATTTGCTGTCACCTTTCATTGTTGAAAGCAGCACACTCACGGCCGGCTTTGGTGCTATAGAAATAAATACTGTAGCTGTTTACTATATGAAAACGTTATTGGCCGTGTGCAATGAGTGCTTTAATTTGTTTACCATCCAATGAATTTGCACAAGTCTTTTCCATGATTTACAACACAGACTGTCTTCTGGCTTGTAATCTGTCATACTCTAAAGGGTCTTGGGATACAATTTTATGAAAAGTAATATATTAAAGTTAGTTTCTATTGCAAAATGCTAGGAAATACGTCCTCATTGCATTGTATCATGGCCCTGGAACCCTATCATCAGATTTCAAGGAATGAAGTGAATAATAGTGGTTCCTGAGCATAAAGGGGAAAACTTTAGGGAAACCCAGAGTCAAAGGAAAAAAGAAGTAAACACTGACTCTTTTATTTTAAGATACTGCACGTAACAGTTTGAGAGCTAACTTAAAAAATATTCCATTTTTATTCATTCAAATATTAGAGCATCTTGCCCTTACATTATGATTGTAAATACATTATTCCAGAGGACTGGGAACAGTAGATAGACCACAGTATTTTACCTGTTGATAATATTTGTGTCCATATATTAGAAAGCATAACATATTCTGTACAGCAGCTTTATCAGCCAGACCTCTAACTCCATTAAGTCTGTTTTCTGAATGCTTTCAAGGTTTAATTAACCAATAATCATACATTATGTATTTATAGGCAAGTGCCTAAAATATGCTTCTCATACTTTTTTCCTTGATTTCTTTTAGACCATTAAAATATAAAGCCATTTCATTGCTAGAATACAATTACTTGTTGGAAGTGGCATCTCAGCAGTCTTAATTTATGCCTGCAGACATATATGATATTTCTGCAGCTCTAACTCTGCTTGCCACATGCCCACCCAAAACCAGAGGTTTTTCTAGTGAGAGATACATGTTCTACTGCACTAGGTAATAAAGATGCATTTAACAGACTGCATAACTGTGTGGATGGTAGCTTTTAAGGTATAGATTATATTTGCTTTCTGTATTAATTTGCAACATTTTTAAGAGCATTGATGTTATAATTTCTCACATTCAGACAGAAGTTAAAAATACAGTGTGCCCCTGTACTGGAAAAAAAAAAAAAAAAACAAATTATGGATTAATTCAAAAACTCTGATGACCTGTTAAAAGTTCATTTCAGCTCTATTTTTAATATACTGTATACCTAGTATACTCAGAAATTCAGCACTTCTAGCTCCAGCCAAGCATTTCAAAAACGTCTAGCCTGAATTACATTGCCTGTACATTTCATTTACTACAAACATCCCTACTCAGGATATGATGTAAACACTTAAATATTCTCTTAAGATTATGTGGTTTTTGTGAATTGAAAAGTAATCTCATTAACTCAGAGAAAAGGAGCATGGGCAAGTATGTCTGAAACGTTTTTCTATATCCATGTATCTACGATTTGAGAGAATGTCCTGCAGATATATTGGACAAAGCTTTAGGCTGCTGCGTTATTTTGCTGTAAGCTTTCAGAATGAGCTTTCAAGAGCTCCTTGGAGATGCACTTCCAAGGAACTCAAACTCATCATCACTGTACATTTTGTAAGACTTCTGTTGTATGAGGGCTCCCTCAAATAAAGCTCCTGCCCATCTCACTAGGAAAACAGAAGTTTATTCATTCTTCCCAATCTCCAAATGTACTAGTGTCTCCAAAGAAACTGCTCTGACCCCTATGCCACCCCTTTTTTTCCTTCACAGCACAATAACCTTTTGTTCCGTGTCTACAGCAGCAGCTGAGGAATGTGGCAAGGAGACATGCAACAAATTAAATAATTAAGTTTGGGTTTACTGTATTTAATTATTACCTCAAATGAAGACAATAAAAAAATTAATAATTTGAAACAACAACAAAATAACGGAGAAGTTCAGATTTTTAAAACAATAATAATCAAAATCTGTGCCAAAACAGTAAATTTGATAATTTAGCAACAACCTGCATCCAATTTACTATACTGGAAAATAACACTGCCTCTTATGTTGAGCTTGTTGCCCACCAGGATCCCCAGGTCCCTTTCCACAGAGCTGCTCTCTAGAAAGGTAGATCCCACTCTATGCTGCACTCCTGGACTATGTTTTTTCAGGTGCAAGATCTTACACTAATCCTTGTGAAGCTTCATAAGGTTATGGTTACCCCACTCTTCCAGCCTATTTAGATCTTCCTGCAGGGAAGCTCTCCCTTCCAAAGCATACCTTTCCCCACTCAGTTTGGTATCATCAGCAAACTTCATCAGGGTGCACTTGATCCCATCATCCAGATCACTTATGAAGATATTAGACAGCATTGGACCCAATATCAATCCCTGTGGGACCCCACTTGTGACAGGGTTTTATGGTTGCCCTCATTTCATGCCACAAATGCTTTATAGGTTCACAAATGCTCTTTTTGTTTGGTTTAAAAGCTGTTTAAGGACAAAAGTGTTTCCAAGGTTTCTTCGAACCTTGTCACTCTGAAGTATGTTTTGTCTCATTTGAATGACATTATTGTAGTTGACTGGCTGCTGTGTACACAGCAGTCACATATACACTGAAATGGCAGATTTTTTTTTTTTTCTTAGCAACATTTCACCAAATACAAGGGAAAAAAAAAAATCTCACAGCACAGCATCAACCCTGAAGCCTGCAATCCAGCTTTCTCAGCAAAATTTGCAGCAGCCAACCCTACTAACATGCTGGTCTCACCACATAAGTTATTTCATTTTGTAAATGACCACTGAAAAGTTTGGATTGAGTAGCCAAATAAGACAGCAATTGCCAATTGCCTGCCTAAAAACATTACAGTTAGAAAAAAGAACAGTGCATCATCTTGTTACTTACCAGCAGTCATTATTTTTAGCAAAAAAGATGATCTACCAACTTAACAGTGTTTATATTTGTGAGCCAAATTCTCTGCAGGGATGGAAGCAGAGAAACAATATTTGAGCAGCTGCTGCCAGAAGGTTATAAGCAGACTGTGTTCCTCACATAGCACACACACACTGGCTACTGTTCAAAGTCATCACCCCTGTGGGAGAATGTTTGCATACTTAAATTATGAAACCTGTATTTACGAAGACAGCATTCATAAAATCCCAATCTTGCAAACATTTTCTGAAGAGTACTGTGCTCAAGAGCATGAACAGCCTTTTGACTTCAAAAGAAATTCATGCAACAAAGCACTCCAAACCAAATGTTTCACTGTTGTAGATAAGTAGTTGAAAAATATATTTATAATCACTAGGTCCCAATGGCTTTTGAGAATGTGATGATTAGGGCTTCTGTGGTGCAAGACCTGTTTCTTTGTCTTACAGTTTTCGACAAAAGACACACTCTTTCAGTTTAATCCATTTGAAAACCAACACAAGATAGTTTCACTGAATTGTAAGTTTTCTAAAATTATTTACTTACATTGATGCAACTTTCACCTGTAGACATGGCTTTACAGACTTGTTACTGACAATATTTGTCAGACTGTCAGGTGATTTTAGTTTCACAAAGGCAAACAACAAAACAGAAGGGTCCTGGGATGTGTTATGTTTGCCTTCGGGGTGGGCTGGCTTTGATATAGGGCTGCCCCAACACCTGGCTGAGCTGGTGGAGCCAGTACAAGTACCACGTGTTGGGATGGATCCACACTGGCAGAACTGAGACCCACCTCCCACATTCCACTCAGCTTCTTCAACTGAGCACACTGCACAGGGAACCTGGCTTCAGTGTTACCTACAAGCTTTCACCTTAAGGAATGCTGCCCTAGTACACACCTTGACAGAGAGCTCTCCTCTAACTATATAAAATGGGGTCAATTATAAGATGCACCCTTCCTTCATTTTGCTCTTTTCCATAGTGGCCTTGCTGTGCCTGCTTCTTCAGAAAACACTCTTATTAGACATTTGGCTGACATCCAAAGGCATTGCCCAGAACTTACTATGCTGAGATATGGATGCAAGTGTTATCAACAGCCAAAATAGCATGCTTTACACCTGGTCCTGTGAAATACATCTGTCCATCAATCAGAAGACTGAACTACCACAAACAGCCTTATTTCCAGTACCTTTCCATTTGAATTTCAGGTATGAACAGATGGATTAGTCCTACCACCTCCTGTACTATTCTCTAAGCCACCTTTCTGACATGTGTGGGAGCCCAATATCAGAAAGAGACAAGGGGAAAAAGAAGTCTGACAGTGTGAAAGCCACCTAGTACCAGCATGACTGATGATCATGACAGAACTGAGTCACAGAATCAGACTTATTAAGACTGGAAGAGACCCTCCTACAGGGGTCATCCAGTCCACACTGCTAAAGCAGACCATCAGGGTGATCAGAGCTGTGTCCAGTCAAGGTATGACTATCAAGGAAGGAGATTCCACAGACTCTCCAGGCAGCCTGTTCCAATCTTTTGAGTAGACTTGTGATTACTTTCTTTACCTAACATAAAGCTTTCCTTTTTACAACTTCTGTCTGGCACCTCATCCTATCACTACATATCTGTGAGAAGAGCTCCATTTCACTGTATACCTTCCCATTAAATAGTTCCAGACAACAGTAACACCTCTTCTTACCCTTCTCCTCTTAAGACCAAATATAGCCTGTCCTGTCCTCCTCATATATCATAGACTCTATAATAAACTCAAGTGTCTTGGTGACACCTTGCTAGATTCACCCACATGTCTACAAGGAGGCTATAGTACCCAACTGTTGCACATTAGCGTATCTCTTCCCCATATCGGAAACCCATGTGCAAGGTGCCAATTAAAGACTGCCTGCCAGCTATGTCCTATCTGTTGGCTTCTACAGAAGATGAGTGGCAGTGGTGATGAACCAATGTAAAAGACATCAGGATCATGACAGAAGAACAAGCAAATAAGGCGTGAAAAAGCAGAAAGTTGGCATTTACAATATTAAAGTTCACCAAGGGAAGGTAGTCTAACTCAAAAGGCAGCTTTGCAACTTACAGGCTCTCTGTCTTCACCTGACAATTTGTCAAATTTGAATGATCAGGCTCCTACTTTGAAAATGTTCCTACAAAGAAGAACATTACTGTGAAAACTGTCCAATAATTGTTATTCTTTCTAGATACTCCTTCCAGATATATACACATCAGGTCATAGTTAATCTGTGCACATTCTTGCAATTGCCACATTCCATTATAAAACAACACTTTTTGGTTGCTTAAAAATTGAGTATCATGTTGCCAGTAAGTTAATTCCCATTGCTTACTTTGGCCGATAGATTATTTAAAAAAAATGATCTTTGAACTGCAAGGTCAGAAGGACAGCACATACATGTAAAACCAGGACACGACCCTTACGAGTCATTACTCTGAATCAGCCCCAGTATCCTAGTTACTGTATCCCAAAAATGACACTCAGTGTTCATTCTCATATGATGATTTTTAATATGAAACACTGAGCTGAACACAACTCCTTCATTAACCTGGGGAAAGGCAGGAGTTCACCATATGATTTGCAGCATAATGCTGATATTGTGATTTTCCAAAATACATTTTCAGAAGTCCAAGAAAAAAAATAAATCTCAAACTCAAAATGTATTAAGGAAAAACTGGGAAGTCAAACTGAACTCTTTTCCGTGGTGCCCTATGATAGGAAAAGTCGCAATGGGCACAAACTGGGACACAGGAAGTTCCACCTCAACATGAGGAAAAGCTTCTTTACTGTGAGTGTGATGGAACAGTGCAACAGGCTGCCCAGAGAGGTTGTGGAGTCTCCTCTAGAGACTTTCAAAACCCACCTGGACATGTTCCTGTGCAATCTGCACTAGGTGAACGTGTTTTGGCAGGGGAGGTGGACTAGATGATCTCCAGAGGACCCTTCCAACTCCTACCATTCTGTGATGCTGTGAAAGTGCATTAATTAATCCACTTCAGCGATTGAAAGTACAACATCATTATCACAAGCATTTTAAAATTCAAAATGTACTACACAATGACAAATGCATAAGGAAACTCATACATACTCTCAGCACTGAGATTTTCTTTTTTTCAGAAGTAGTATTTGACAGCATATTTATTTTGCAACTTCCAAAACATGTAACATGATGGTAACAAACATGCAACATTTCACCCATCATTGAAATCATGACTTTTCTTGCATATGGCAGAAACACTTAAATGATTAACAGCAATTCAAGATGCTGCAGTTCAAACTAAGAGGAACAGAAACATACCATTGAGAAGGTACAATATCTGCTCCCTCCAAATAAGTTAAAAAAATAAAATTAAAAAAATGGTAAAATTACTTTAATTTGAAGTCAAGTAGCGAAGATTGCCATTGATGGAGATAAGAAGATTTCAAAGCTGTGCAGATCAGGGCTAGGTTAGAAATGAAATATTTATCATGCACACCTGAAAATTTATTTTCTTCAAGTATTAACATCCATAAATTTGTGGCTAGAAAAGCTGCATGCTGGTCTGTGGCAACAGTAGACCTGCCACCCATTGGAAGCAAGAGAGTGCCTCATGCCCTGGGATTTCTTCTGAATATCATTTCCACATAAAGAACTTTACTTTAGTACCTTACTGTGTTAGTTATACTTAATAGAAAAAACAAAACAAAACAAACAAACAACAAAAAAAACCCCAACACAACACAAATAAAAAAAAAACCCACATTACCCCCCCCCCCCCCTCCGACAACCGGAGAGGTTGTCTCTCGCTCCAAAAACCCTTCAAT
>JAAGNO010000006.1:13112-29962 GCA_033439905.1 Ceryle rudis
TGTGAACATTCCTAAGCTCCCCTCTCAGGCTTCTCTTCTCCAGGCTGAACAGCCCCAGGGCTCTCAGCCTTTCCTCACAGGAGAGATGTTCCAGTCCCTTCAGCCTCCACTGGACTCTCTCCAGTATTTCCCTGTCCCTCTTGCACTGGGGAGCTCAGAACTGGACACAACACTCCAGGTGAGGTCTCACCAGTGCAGAGTAGAGGGGGAGGAGAACCTTCCTTGACCTCAACATAAAGCATCGAAGGTCAAAGATAAATTCTCAGAACTAAATGCAACGCTGTAACCCAGTACTAACTCTGTAATTTTTCTGCAGGTTTTAGTTCTGTTTTTTGATGGGAGTTCATTCACTCCATGTAGGAAAATGCTCCAAAAACATCATAAAATTAACAACCTTCCCGTTCTCCCGTGTGCTGCGTTGGCATTGTTTCGGCATGACCAAGTGAGGCACCCTGGTGCTGTCTCTGTAACTTGTGTGCTGTATAGGAAGAACATGATTTATACAGCACTTGGCTATCCAGAGTTTTTAATGGTAAAATGCTCTTTTTAAAGAGTGCTTTCCCAGTCACGGGTTGGTAGATTGAAGTTTTACAGTAGTTGCAGACATTTGTAACAGCAAATACAGTTTGGAGCGTTTGCCTCCTTACGTTTTAAAACGTGTATGTCTGGAGTGTGTTCTGAAAGGGCAGTATAGAATTGCCTGTCAGGACTTCAGAATTCTGGGGTGTTCTTTAAATTTCAGAATAATCGTGACTAATTATATGTGCTGGAGGATAAAAATCCTATTCTGCTGGGTTTTGGTCCCCTCCCCGCAACGCTTAGGACCCAGAATTGGGGATTAGGACGTAGCTAAATAAAGTCAGCTTTCGAAACAGCCCATTAGAGTCTGGCAGACGTGCAGCCAGCTAAAGCTCTGTTCTGTGTATCTGGAAACAGGCCTAGAAGCACTCAAAGGCTGCTGGTCTGGCTCTACCCTTACAAACTGATTTGACTTTGAGGGTGAGCTGCCTTTGCTTCGCACAGATCAGCCGTCATGTTTGTAGCTGTATTTCCCAGAACTCTTAAAATGACTTTATTTGCATGGACACGCATCAAGGATTCCATTTGCCTCGTACTTGTCACGTGTTCTTCTAATTTTGTCACTTCCAGCGGTGGCTTTCGGCGAAGGAGAAGCACGGCGTCTTTGCATAAGGCTAAGAGCAGCTTTTTATCCTGCAGCTTACCTAGGTAGGCTTCGCTTCCTTCAAGGTAGCGTAAAATGTGTCATTTTAAGGCTAACAACAGTAGGTGAAGTCATCCCTCCTGACTTGCTCCCTTCCAGTTTCTCCCAGCCAGAGACCATCACCTGCCCGGGTGCAGTGTTTCTGCCACAGCTCCGGGTGCGGGTGCAGCCTTTGCTGTCGGCCTCCGAAGGTGCGGCGAGGTTTGCGCAGTAGCGCCGCGCGCTCACAAGGCCTTTGTGCAGCACAGGCTTCCCTGTTTTTATTGTTGCAAATTTAGTGCAGGCCCAGGGAGAAAACGGTGAGTGGAGGATCATATGAAATGCTGTCTTGAGTGGTTCTTGCGATGTCCCGTAAAGTTTCAGGCTCGGAAATCACAGCTTAGTGAATGTGTATGAGCTGTGATTATTCACACCCTATGGTTTTATTACACTGAGCTTATACTTCTGGAAGCACTGGACATCCTTGGATGCTGCCCTTACCTAAAATAGTTTGAGAAGAGCAATTAGGCAACGTACTCTTTGTTTCACAGCTGAGTTCTTGAAAGGCAGAGGCTTTTGAAAATAAAGGAAGAAACACAGTTTGGTGAACTTGAGCAAGACCAACACAAGACTTCAGAGGAAGCTGGCCCACTGGTGTGGGGTGATCCAAAGCACAGTGCAACAAGTGTCAGCTCGAGAGGTGATGGTAAATAAACAAATAGTCTTGAAAATAATACAGTAGAAGCCCTGAGAAAATGCATTCTAGAGAAACTTGACGTGTTTACTGTAGCAGTTGGTGAAGGAGTAATTTGATTTCATCTTAATATTTTTGTGGAGACCAAGAAATAGAGACCAGAGTCTTATCAGTTTAACAGGCAGTTATGCACGAGGAGCTAATGTCTGGGAACTGCAGCAAAGGCAGCTCTCGCTGGGGAAAATCCTGAGTGTCCCAGGCTTTCCGAGATAGCTTACCAGCGTGTTGCAGAAGATGCCTCAGGATGGCAGACCTTCGGTCAAGATACTGCGCTGCTGCCAAACGTTCCTGTCCCAGCAGGAGTCAATGCAAACAAAGAATTGGAGTGGGTGAGTGGGTGGAAAAATCTCTTCTGGACTCAGAAGCTTCACAGGGTGACATTTTGCTGTAATCTTGGGTCCTGGCGTGAACCTTGGCTAATTGAGTGCAGGGAGACGGGAGAGGCTGCTGATTGGAATGATGAAGGGATGTTTTGTTTTCCTCTGTAGTGAAAGTTAAAGGAGATGTTGGGTTTTGATCTGGAGTCTCTATGCTTGATATTGTAATGGCTAATTGAGTGCCAGTGAGGGGGGGTAATTTTGGTTATAAACTTGAAAGGAATAGCAGGTGGTAGGTGTATCATTAACCTTCCTCTGCACTCGGAGAAAACATCCACCAAGCTTCTCTGGAAAAGCAAGTGCCTGAAAGGCTGAACCTAGTACAGTAAAACGTTCTGGATTGGTAGGAGCCAGTTTTAGTGAACAAAAGTTGTATCTGTGTGTAAGGATGTTTCTGTAAGGATGTTTCTGCCCTTTAGATGTGGATGTAATGAGTCAGCTTTAGTCTGGAGAAGAGAAGCCTGAGAGGGGAGCTTAGGAATGTTCACAGATATCTGCAGGGTGGGGGTCGAGCAGAAGGGGCCAGGCTCTTGTCAGCGGTGCCCTGGGACAGGACGAGAGGTGATGGTCACAAGGGGAAACACGGGAAGTTCCAGCTCAACATGAGGAGAAACTTCTTCCCTGAGAGAGTGACAGAGCCTGGCCCAGGCTGCCCAGAGAGGCTGTGGAGTCTTCTTCTCTGGGGACTTTCAAGGCCCATCTGGATCTGTTGCTGTGTGGCCTGGTTGGATTCGATGATGTCCAGAGGTGCCTTCCAACCCCTTCCATCCTATGATTCTATGATTCCATGATCCGATGAGATGCTGTTCATGATGGAAGACCTTCCTCTGAGGGCATGGGGAGCAAAGAGGTTACAGGACAGACCCAGTAGGATATGCAACACTAAAGGAGAAGGGCAAGTAGGAGGGACTGAGGAGCCTTCATTAGTGTGACATCATGATGTTGAGAATAAAATTGGTTCAGACAGCAAGGGACTTGAAGAGATTAAATTCTTTAATTGCCCTCACACCCATGCCAGGGAGCCTGGATAATACACTCTGCTCACATATGGACACAAATTCGACCCAGTTGCGCTCCCGAAATCTGGCTAGGACTGTCAGGTAATTGGAGTGTTAATATCAGCAAACGTTAAAATCAACATCTTTAAGGAAGAGTGAGGGCACAAAGAGTGACACTGAACATCACGGCAGGCAAGGTCAGCTTTTTGAGTCATATCTACCTGCAAACCTTACAGGTCTGTGTCCTAGCAGAAGCTGGAGAACGTATGGGACCTTCCACAACCTGCCGGCTCATCCTGGTGTGCCTGACAGGCTGCTCTGCAAGCATCTTTGTGATACATGTGGAGAAGAGGTTGCCTTCTTAAGAGGAACTTAGCTGGATAGACTTGTGCTGTATTCCAGTATGATGCCAAGAAGGACTTGAGGGACATGGTGGCTAAACAGCTGGACATAAGACACCTGTACAAACTGATGGTTAAAATGCCTTGATCAGTGGAGGACACTGTGGCATCTTACTAGAAAAGAGGGTCCTTTTCTGGCAGCCGAACGGGAGGACATTGGTATTCTGGAGATGGTTTAGAAGAGCCGCAAGGACTGCACAATGTGGTTTACACCGGGAGACACCAGCAACACAAGTAACAACTGCACACCACTAAGTCCTCAGAAGACAGACAGCAGAAGGCTCTTCAGCACTGCAGCCAGGACCCCATGGGCATCCAGGGGCAGGCGAAGATGGTTCAGTCTGGACCACAAGCAAGGAAAGGTTTTAAGAAGCAAGAGCTATTGGCCACTGAAAGGACCATGCTGTGCTGAGAATAGCAGCACGTTTGCCATCATGGGTGAAAGTTCAAGTCTCTCCTAGGAACCTGGCATGGGCCACTGACAGGTCACTGCCCCAGGTAACCCCTGCTGACCTGTCCATCCTACGGACAGCATCTCAAGGCCAGTGGGAGGCTCTCAGACTGCCTCACATGGTGAATGCTTTCCCATGATAGTTTACACTCTTCCTGCAGGTTTTTTCTTCCCCTGAATCCTGAGCAGAGGCCAGGGGAGAGAGTGTCTGGCTCTTCAAGCTGCACCAGGGGAGGTTTAAACTGGACAGGAGGAAAAAATTCTTTCACTGCAAGGGTTGTCAGGCATTGGAACAGGCTGCCCAGGGAGGGGGTTGAGTCCCCATCCCTGGAGGTGTTTAGAAGCCGTCTAGATGTGGTGCTTGGGGATGTGGCTGAGTGGTGGACTTGGCAGAGTAGCGTTAATGGTTGGACTCGATGATCTTGAAGGTCTTTTCCAACCTAAATGATTCTATGATTCCATGATTCTATATAGGGGGGAGAACAGAAGCGTGGGTGGCCAGCGTGGCACCACTGCTTGGCACAGGGTTTATGGTAGGCCAGAGCCAAGTCTTGTCCTATCTAAAGGAAGGTATTGATTTGGGGACATAGTGATAAAGGACATTGTGTGCCAGGTTCCTTTGCTGTGCCCCAGATGCCTGGGGTGAGGACATGGGCCAGGCAGCTTTGGGAGAGGGCAGCAGCCCAGCAGCCAGAAGAAGAGAAAACTGCTCTGGATGAGGCTGTTTTCTGGATGAGGCTGTCCTGCACGAGCTGTGTCATGTGGCACAATGAGGCACTTCTCCAAGCAAACCTGTGCCATGGGCTCCACACACCTGTATGAGGACTGGGATGAGGCTCCAGCCCTGATCTCCATAGCTTGGGCACAGCCGGGCTGAGTTCACGGTCTACTTTACATACAGTCTCTTTGGAGGAGCGGAGGGAACAGGTCCTTCCTTTCTCTGGTGAGTGTCACCTTGTCCACAGGAGCTTTGAGAAAGGAAGGTCACACTTCAGAGTCTACAGCTCCCAGAGGCCAGTGGGGGAAGAGCTGCATACACAGAAATTTTTCAGTTTATGGCTAAACTTAGGAAAGGAATGCTTAAATTAAATTTTTGTTTGGCTTTCCCAAGGAATTAGCATAAAATGACCATTTTTTGGGATCTAATAAACTCCTTTTTTTTGGGGTTGCTTTGTGTTTTTTAAACTGTTCGATCTTCTTGTTGTAAAATATCTTTCTTACTTTAAAATATAGCAAACCAGTATTTTCAGATTAAAAATGGAAATACTTTTTGCTTAGCAGGCACGGAAATAGAAATGGAAACTCCCAAAGTTCCCCTCTGGTTCAGCTGAGGTTTGGAGCCCCCTCAACCCCCTATCTACCCAAAAGATCACACATCATTGTTGTGTGGTCCCCCTTACAGACACAGTGGTGTCCTGAGCTGCAGAGGCTTGTTCAAGAGTGAGTGTTTCCATGGTGCTTTGGGCACTCTGCACTTGGGTGCTGGTGGCTGTGGGTCACTCAGCTACAGATACAATTCCAATACCCAGCTGCTCCTTCCTCACCTCATCTCCATGTCATTGACTCCTCCTGAGATCATCCTGTATCTGTATTCAACACCCAGCTAGTGGGGAAGACGCTGCCAGTTCTGAAGCAGAAGTTTTGCTTTCATGTTCATTTGAATACTGATGTGCAAACCTCGGCCTACACTTCTGTCAGGTGGGCTTTCCCCTCTCCCCTTGGAGGACCACTCTTCCTCATTCCCTGCCCTCTGGAGCAAGGGGAAGCTCTGTCTCTCCACGGGGCCCCCAGCCACTTTCCTTTTCCTGGCCCAGGGTGGGATATCCAGGCTGGCCTGGGCTTCCCGTGAGTCACCAGCAAATCTCAGCTTCCTTCTGCAGGGTGCTGGAAGCAGAGCCCTAATTACAGGGCAAGCCTAGTGGAAACAAGCTTATTATTTAGAAGGCTAATGAAAATTAATCATGCCTCCCCCTCCCCTTCTTGTGGGAACAGTCATCTTAAAGAAAGCAGATTATAAAAGCATTATGGGCAACCGCTGTGCTGGGTCTTGGTACTAATCAGGAGATTGGGCGTGGGCTGTTGGGCTTTGTTCGCGGGTCACCTGAAACTCAAGGGTTAAAAGTACCTAAAAGCAAAGTGTCACTTGTTCTCCCAGCTCCCCATGGCAGCCTCCTCTCTGCTGCTGCCTGAGACAGGGAGCAGATGGAGCCTGTAGCCCCAGCCCTAAGCCAGACAGGCTGGTGCTTTTCCAGGAAGCTGCTGCTTCTCCCCAGGCCTGGACCCCTTTGGAATCATCTGTCTTCCTGCAAACAGGGAGTGGGCCTGGTCCCACCCCAGGGACTCACAGCCCACCTGGCCCAGGAGACGGAATTCTCCAGGGTGGCCCAGCAGAGCCCAGTTAGCTCCATGCAGGCAAGCAGGTCTTAGGAGTCCAGTGGCTCCATACACCTGCCTGCTGCGCAGTGCATGGACAGAGGGACTGTGCGCAGAGCCCGATGGAGGAGAAGTGTCCAAGAGTAGCTCATGTTGCACAGGTGTGGAAAAACAGAGCAGCCTATAGCAAGAGGAGCCACTGGTTCTGGAGCAAGTGCTGCTGGCCTCTTCTGCAGCAACAGGATGAACCCTGTTAAGTGCAAAATCCAGCACCCTCACTCAACGCATCACTCCTGCTCAACCCATCACCCTCACTCAACCCATCACCCTCACTCAACCCATCACCCTCCCTCAGGGAAGCTGACGCATGTGATAGGGAAAGTCAGTCACGGAGACAGGGACAGACCTCCAGTCCTTTGAACTTTGCCCAGTGCCAGCTCCTGTGGTCCCCACTGTGCAAATAACTCCCAGGGACATAGCGTGGCATGGCCTGAGCACTGAGCTGAGCCCAGATCTTCCTTATCTCTCTGCTGTGTTGACCACATACCCCCTTTCCACACTTAAAGATCCCCACAGCCATGAGCAGCCTTCCTTTCCCTGACGCTGCGCAGGCTGGAAGTGGGAGAAAGGTGAGGAAGGGGCACTGAGAGACCACCCCAGGCCACCCCCAGCCAGGTTCAGGGCTGATTGTCTGGATCAGGGTCTGGGATGGAGGGAGATGAGGCCCAGGCTCCAGACCCTGGCTGAAGAGATGCTTGCTGAGGGAGCGCTGCGTGGAGGAGCCTACCCCACAGCTTCTGCAGGCTACCACAATAATTAACTGTTGCTTTGGAGAAGACAGGAAATGAGCAGGAGGTCAATTTTCAATTTCCCAGATGTGTATAAGCAGTTTCTAGGAGGCAGCCTGAAAATAAATCTCCATCAGTCTCGTTACCGCCTAATTAACATCACTAACTACAACATATATTCCCCAGCCCAGACAAAGCCAGAGCTTGTCCACTCTTGATGTACAATGAGATGGAGCCTGAGCAGGGGCAGGACTGGTGGGAATTCTCTAGCCTGGAATTTCAGCCCCACTGCACGACATGCTGGACCTGTTTGCTCAGGCAGGGAAGCTCTGCCCAGCTTCTCCTACATTGCTCCAGGAGGGGATGGCTGCTGTGGTCTTCCCCAGCGCTGGCTGCTTCAGGGGGCGGCTGCATGGGGTGACTGAAAGAAATTTGGTGAAACAACAGGAGTTTGTTTCCTTTTTGCACAGTTTGAAATGCAGAAGAAAAGAGGGACCCATGGGCGAAACACTTCCCTGCACTACTACTCCACCCAAGAAAATCTCTTTTTTTTTTCCATGAGAAAATCATGCTGAGATTTCCATAAAAATGTGAGTTTGGTAGGTGAAGAGTGTTGGCCATTGCAGAGAGAGATTCTGGTAAAAATTACCATAAGAATCCTGGAATTGCCACAGAAAATGGCCACCATGTCCAAAAGCAATGTTAACAAGACCCAGCCACCAAAGCCCCACCACCTGATGAATCCTGGCCAGTGAAGCACAGCCAGTGGGTGCTGGGCTCCGAGTGCTGCACTCTGCTGGTGCCCAGGGCCTCCCCTTCCCCGGTGCGATGGAGATGCCATCCCAGTCTTTCACACCTGGGGTGGCTGCTGGTTGCCCAGCACAGCCCTGGACTGCCCAGCACCAGCCCTGGGCTCTCATGGGCAGCAGCGTGGGCAGCTCAGCCACTCTGAGCACAGACTCAGGGGACTCCCTCTCCCTGGCATGTGCACCTATGTGGCGTGCAAGAAATCAAGTACTGTTCTTGCACTGTCCTCAGGGTGGTTTAGGGTCTTGGTGTGGCCAAGGCGGGAGAAGGAGTGGGTGTGGGAGAGTGCCCCAGCCACACCAGTGCAGTGGGGTTCAGCTGCAGCACAGACCTGCACTCTCTGGAGCAAGTCACACCATGAAGAGAGTATGAGCATCCTGCTGTCCTGTTGTGCCCGGCGAAGTCTGTCCCAGCACTGTCCTCCACTCTAATTCCAGCCCTTCCTTGCCACTGTGACAGACTTAGGAGTGGGAACCCAGAGAACAGCTTTCTCCTACACTTTGGGCACATCTTGTCTCTAGCTCCTGGGAGGAGGCCCACTTGGCAGAAATACCTCATCCCAGCTCTCCCAAAGTGCCAGTGGGGTCGTGCCTCCCACGCAGTCCCGTCTTTGCTACATGGGTTTTATGAGAAAGGTAGGCTTAAAAACCTCCAAATCTCTTGAGCTGGAGAGACAAGGAAAGGAGTCAGGAGACCAGACTGACCAGCAGGGTGGGGGGCTGGGATGGGGAAACCCATCCTTGCTGGTGGTAAGACCCACAGTGAGAGACATCTTGGATGGGACATTCACAGTGTGACAAGAATGGCCTGTTCCCTGATGGGAATGACAGTGGGAGGTTTCCTTGGTTCTGGGAGAATTAGAGCCACACGAGGCCTTGCACCAGGCTATCTACAGTAAGACAGTCTGGCTGGCCTGAGGAGTGCCAAATGCCCGTCTGGACTTGGTCATCCCAGAAGGGTTCGCCTCTCCTTCTCTGTCCAGAGGGTAGAAGTTTCCACCGAGCTGGCTGGTTGCAAATCTGCTGGCAGCCAATGAGCCAGGCTCCATATCAGGGGGCAGTGCTGCAATCCCCCCTCCCATCCAAGCCGGAGAGAACCCAGGCACAGCTCATACCCAGTCTAAGGCTAAGAGGTAGTCTAAGCTGGTGGCAACCTCCCAGGGCTACGGCACGCAGCAGTGTGCCCAGACCCTACCAGAGCTGAACCCTGTTGCTTTCTTCAGCTGGCCATCTTCTCTCTGCTTTTTTAATTTACTCTTCAGTGGTGATCTCTGCTCACACACTGTCTCCTCACCATGGTTTGCAAGGAGAGGTAACAATGTCCCTGGCAGGTGAACCAGCGAAGGAAGAGCGCATTGGCTGCTACCATTAGCCCACGTGAAAAAAAGGAAGGAGACAAGATGAAAGGATCCATTTCTACTCCTATCATCATCCTGCTTGGCATTTCTCTTCAAAGCACTGTACAAACATTAACTAATTAATCCTCCCAACACTCCTGGAAGGAAGAGACATATTAACGTGATTCTTATTTTAGATGCCTGACAGACACGAAGGATAGATGGGCCAGGAGATACCAGACATGCAGAACGGGCAGGTCATGCCAGTTCCTGTTCTTCCTGCTGAACGTTGCAGGGTTTGTGAGTCAGTGGATGTGTCCCAGGCAATCCGCTGCTGTACTCACACGTTGGAGGGTGGACAGAGGAGGAGGAGGAGGTGGAGCGGAGGGGAGAACAGGGAGTGCTGCAGAAATACATGAGATAGAGTAAAGCTAGAGCAGGATGGGAGGAAGAAAATGAGCCCCGTTGTCTGCACGGACAGACAGACTGCCATAAAGGCAAACGCTGCAGGATGGGGAGTTCAGCAGCTCCCCTGGAAGAAGAGACAGGCGAGAAGGGGACCTGCAGGAGTGCGTGCAAGGGACATCCCCTATAGCTGAGGGGCACAGCAGTGAGCCAAGGGTGATGCTTTGTCACCACCTTTGTCCTCAGTCTGCGCTACCTGACCTTCAGAGTTCTCCATCCTCAGGCACTTGCCACCTCCCCCTGGAAAACATGCACCACCAAAGCAGACGGGACTGGTGGGTGCTGAAGCACAGCAGGGCAGCACTGTGTGCGGGAGGCGCAGGGATCCTTCTCCCTGGGAAGACCCCAGGGATGTCTGGCAGCCCAGCAGCTCTTCCTGCACTGGGAGAGGTCGAAGGGGCAGCTGCACAGCCAGATACCACAAAAGAAAGATAATTTTGAGCCGAGCAGCACTGAAATGAACATTTTTTTATAGCAACCTGGAAAGTCAAACCAATTTTCTTTGGGCCCAAGCAAGAGCTTTCAATTCCAGCTTTGACAAAATTTTATAAGCATCATACAATTAGAGTAAAATGGAAGGAAACTCTGACAGTGCTGCTGAGGCCTCCTGGAGGAAAGTACTGACATAGAGCATTTTGACTTAAAGAAGATGGATTTTGTCCTGCTCAGTTTGGCAGGTGAGTTCCCTGGAAGATCTAAAAAATCAAAAGGTAGGGTTTTTTTCCCACTTCAAAAAAGAAAAAAACCCCAGATTTTGTCTGAAAGGTTCCACTTCTCACAGCTCTCCTGCCTGCTGCGAGACAAGGGCATCCTTCGGTCCCTGCCTGAATCATACAGTGGCAGCGAGGGCTGCCTGAAGCCCAGGTGCCCTCCACCACCACCGCCACCACCACCACCACCAGCACAGGCAAGACCCCTCAGGCTGGTGAGACCTGCAGGACACCAAAAGGGCGGCCTGTGACTCGCCGGCAGCTGCTGCCGAGGAGCGAAGGGCTGGGTGCCAGGGTTAGAGGAGGTCAGCGGCCGGCCACGCTCTGCCTGGGGCTGGCACTTAGGCGAGCCCAAGGCAAGGGGAGCCCATTCCCCTGTCCCCCTGCCCACGGGCACTGCTGGCAGGGGACAGCCAGCCAGCTCTTGCCAGTGCAGCATGGCAGAGCTGGTGGGCAAACGCTGCAGGAGCTGCTGATGCCTTCAAAGCTGGTCCAGTGGGGCTCAGGGCTGGTAAACCCCAGGTCACCTGCTGCTCCACAGCCCTCCACAGGGCTGGTGTCAGCTCTTCAGGCTCAGATGAAGAGATGCAGTGTGGCTCCCTCAGTCCAGCAGTAAGCGTTGGGAGAGAGGACAGTCGCCAGTGGGTGGCAGGACAGAGGAGCATGGGGCAGGCCTCTCGAGTATTTACAGTGGCTGTTTGGCACATCTTGCAGAACTAGCCAAGTCCTCAAGCCCCCTCTATGGCTGATGAATGCTGAGGGGAGTCTCCTGGTCCTAGTCCCTTCTGTGAAACCCCACATGCCATTAGCACTGCCTCTTCTGCCATTTTGTACCAAACATCCTAATTACAGCACAGTAGTTCTAATTGCAATTATCTCTAATTATCGCTGCATTTTATTATTGCTGGAGCACAATCATTCTGGCGCTATGAATTCATGAAGCAATAATACAGCGTGGCCTCCATGCCCAAGGTCTGAAGACTTAGGGGGAGCCGAGGGACCATTTCTGTTCCCACACCTGGTCCTGTGCCACCTGGGCTGGAGGATGCTACCCGGCTGCACCTGCAGTGAGCCCATAGCGCGGCCTCAGTTCTGTGCAGAAGCGATCACACTGCCATGGCCATGTGTAGCCTCACCTCCCAACCCCCACCTTCTGGCAGTCCTCTGCAATGAGCCACGTGGACCAACTATCCTGTCTGTGCTGGCTCCTGCAGTTTCTGACCATCACACCCTCTGTCCTGCCTGTGACATTTTAATTCTCTCTCTGGAAGACAATTTCTGTCTGCAGTTTCTTAGTTTTCTGTCGGAAACATGAAGCCCAGAAAGAAACGAAGCTGCTTCAGCAGTGACTTTTTGAGGCCTGGTGTGGGGAGGGAGCCATCGCACTGTTCCTGTTACACATTCCAGGGGAGAGACGCATGGAGCCCCTGGGAGTGACAGCCCTGCTCTCCCGGCAGCACCTCCCGCCGTGCTGATCTGTGCTTCTGTCGGAATTTCCAGCTTGAACATCTCCAAAGGTTGTACCATTTCTTCTGTCCTTTAGCTGAACTCTGCCTTTACTCCAGTGTTCACCCAGCGGTGCAGCACCAGACAGCTGTCACATCCCCTTTCTTTCAACAGTCCAAAGAGGCCTGGCATCCCTGAGATCTGCAGGTTGACTCTGCTCCCTTAGGATTGACCTCGCTGAGATCTTGCATTCAACGCTTCCCCTGCCTTAATCCCTAAAACCTTTCTGAGATCACTGCGTGCCAGGATCCCACTCCCCAGTCCCGCAAAGCGTGCCCTGTGCTCAGCGCTCCTTTCAGCCGGCTGCTAGAAAGGGCTTTGGCTGCAGTGAACCCTCCACGCCAAGCGATGCAGATCCATCTGTGGAACTGCTCTGTGTTTGCCACTGCGGCTGGGGGGGCACTGGGCCACCTTTCGACAGCCGGTGGTGCTCCCCAGTCTCTGCACCTGGCCTCCTGGGCTTCTCCAGCCTTACTATTTCAGGGGATCCCCAGGGGTCTGGGATCTCCAAAGTCAAGCCAAGATCCTGCTGTTTTCTCAGGAGTTGAGTTCAATTGCACCAGTCCAATTGCATCATGGAGAGACTTGCCTGCTGTGCCTGAAATTATAGCTGCTAAATTTTTAAACACAGCAGCATACAAAGGCCAAAAACAGATCAGAGGCTCTTCCCACTCGTCTGCCCACGGGTCTGTAAAGATGCAGGCCATCTGCATGAGATCTTACAGTCGCTTCACGGATCTTTTCTGGAGATGGCTACATCTAGTTCTGGGAGGCTCAACTCAACAAGGCTGGAGAACCCCTGCCCCCCCTGCCCTGAGCAGGCTGTAGACCTTTTGGGGTAGACCTGGACTCATCTCATATAGACACTTGGTAGAAGAACATGTGTTTTCTGCTCCCTCTGCCTACAGAGACAGATTCCAGTACAACTAGTTCCTGGTCCTCCAAGGGGTCTCACGCCAATCAAGCACCGATTGAAGGTTTCGGGTCAGCTGCCACCAGCCAAGAGGTCGCTCTTTCTTCTGCTGGGTCTCCTGCAACAGCCCCAGATCCGGTCACCTCCAGCTCTCCCTGCCTGGAGAGCTCTGCCCCATCAGGGAACTGTGCAAACATTCAGCTGTGGAGAGGAGACCTGAGGGAATGGGACCTCAATGCTCCGTCTTGTCTTTGCCTCTGCTGAGCCCGTGACAGAGATTAGCTTCTGGCCACTATGAGTCAGAGAGGCCAGCAGATGAGAAACCGGGGGAAGCTGCTGAATTTATGGGGTAGACTGCACTCCAGAGGCTGAGATGATTGCTCTCCCTGCTCCAAGAGGAGCTGACCCAAATTTCAAGAATGAAAATGAGTCACAAGGACTCTGTTCACCTGGGATGGGCAGAGAGCTTGAAGAAATCTGAGGGGTCCAGGAAGTCACTTTTGGGGTTGGCAATCTCCAGATGGGGATATCCGGATTGAAGAGCTGGATCAAACATGTCACTTGGAGATGGCACTAGAAACTCTGACAAGAACCTCTGGGGTCTCTGGGGGTTTGCTGTGTCTGATGAATGTCCCACATATGAGCATTTGCAGGGCCCAGGGTAAGGCAAGTCCTATTGTCCCCAGACATGGGGACAAAGCAACGTCAGTGCAGGGGCTCTCCTGGTAGGAGCAGTGGCCAGATACACAACAGCCCCAGAGCAGCACCGAGTGTTGACTAGACATTGCTTACCAACTGTTTACACCTTTCATCCCTTGCTCAGTCCACCTCAGCTCCATGGGGCTCTACTTATAAGGAGGTAGAGGCACAGGGCTGGCAGAAAGCAGGGTGAGCTGGCTCATCCTGTTCCGCCACTAGATCCATGCCCAGAGCCACCTTATGCCTGCAGGAACCTGCTGCATCCGAGCTCTTTCCCCCACTGCCTGCGGGCGGATCGCCTCAGCTCCGCTTCCTCTCCGTGTCCTCTGGCACCTGCACTCTCTGGCCGCAGTCCCCCGAGTGCCTGATTTGCACGCTGTGTTCAGCAGGACGCTGTTGTCACGGACAAAAAAGCAGCATTTCTGGCCACGATGACTACGTGGGGGCCTGTGCGCTGTGTGCCTCACGTTGGCAGCTCGTGTCGCTGTGAGCTGCAGCTCTCACTCCAGCTCTCTGTACATATTTAGCTGGCTGCGGTATGAGCTGGGGCAGCATGAGCCTGTAGCCCCCATGGGAATACTCGTGCGCCCGCCAGCGCAGCAGCGCTGCCAAGGGTGGAGCAAGGGTGGGAACCACAGACCTAATGAAGAGGCATCTTCTATAGCAAGACTTTGGGGGGTGCCACAGAGTGACAGTTATGCCTAAGTGCAAACAGCAGTAAGGGTCCCTGTCCTGTATGTGAGCCTTGTGCAGAGGGGCACAGAATTCCCTGGCTGTCCCCCCACCATCCCCATGCTACAACCCAGCCCTGAACCACAGTCAGATGCTGGTGTCCAGCCCCTGCTCCCAGGGTGGGGACTGGCCTCAGCTCAAGAGATGCAGTCACCCATGGGCATGGTGCGGAGGGGATGTGCATGGGGAGGGTTTTGGAGAGGTGTGGGGAACACCAGAAGGCTGACAAATTACAGTGGTGGAGTGCACTGGTCTGCATTCAACAGCTGCAGGCACTGGTGAGACAAAGGGGAGGCAACTCAAGAGTGCAAAGCAAAACAGCTTAAAATAGACTGGCAGCAAAAAAAGGAACAAGGGCAGAGGCAAGTTATGGAGATGTTCACTGACTCTCATGCAACCAAAAAACCAAGATGGGCCAAGGGCTGAGGAGGACCATCCCTGAAGGGACATGCCTTGGCAATCACCAGGAGGGGAGGTCTCACGCACTGGGGCTCAGGGTTGTCTGGCTGCTGGGAGTGCTGGTCCATGGGATCCAGCTTTCCATGCTGAGGAGCAGCTGGAGAAGACCCCAGTGGAGCCAGGTGCTGACACCAGCAGTCAGTACATCAGGTGATTTGGCCTTGACAAAGCTGAGGGAAGGACAAGGGAAGGATGTCCTCTGAGGAAGCTCCTCCAGCCCAGTGCCCGCTCCACTAGGCTGGCCAGGCCATGGGCATGCCTGGGGGACACCCACTACCCGCGTGCTGGCTGGGAGCCAGCAGCCTGCACACATTGCTCCCCACTGCCGGCCACCCCGGGCACCCACGGGGCAAGCTGCACCCAGCCCGGTGGCCGTGCCTCGCCCCGTGCTGCCCCAGCAGCCTTGGGGCCAGACGGGGCACGCCGGCGGGACCCGGCAATGGACACAGCCCGGCCAGAGCCACACGTACCTGGGGGAGTCTGCAAGGCCTCCCGCTCTTCCTCCTGCCTGGCTGCAGCCCTCCAGCTCCTGCTCCCCTCGGCGGCTCTGCAGTTGCTACGGAAGGACCGTTGCCAGGAGATGAGGCGCTGGATCCGCTGGATCCCCGCGGTGGGCATCCCGCCCAGCCCCGCCGGCCGGCGGCAGCAGGCACCCTGCTCGCAGGCATCGGGGAGTGGGCTGGCAGGAGCCGGTTCAGGGAGTGCTGCCCGGCACAGAGCCTGCGAGTGCCTGTGGCAACACCTGGAGGGAGAGGGAGATGGAGATGGGAGTGACCTGCTGCAGGGCAAGCGTGATGCCCGGGACTTTCCACCCCTGTGGCATCGTCCTCTGGAGGTCAGGGAAAGGTTATGGCCAGCTTGGTGATGGGCACATGCGCAGCTGTGTGACACCTTCCTTGCCCAAACCAGACCAGGTCTCACAGCAGCCTTGCAAGGCAGGTGTCCACCATCCTTCCAAACCTCTGTCTTTACTTGGTGATGTTGGAGCTACTGTGCAGACCTCCTCTGGGAGATCGCACTCCTTGCTCTGACCAGGTGCCACTTCTGGGTTGCACGTTGGTGATGGGGCTGTCCTGTTGAATGGCCCTGGGAAAGACTCCAATACAAGTAACGGGAGGTGCCCAAGGAGGGAGAAAGCTTGATCCTGCTTGATCCCCCAGGGAGCTGGTTGGGGATCCAGGTTACCAGAAAGTGCTGGGTTTTTTTCCCCATGAGGTTAGCTCCGAACTCCCCTGGCCTGGTGCAGCACAAAAGTGCCCTGGCAGGCACTAAGAGAGGAAAGAGAAGATACAAGATGAGCAGGGGTTGCAGGACAGCCCTTCCCACAGGCAGTTAGCTGCCAGGTGACAAACACTGTACCCTAATCTTCTGGCAGCCTGTGAAGTTCCTCACCAAAACAGAGTGTGATAAAACCTGAAATTCTGACTCTTTCTAAAGAAAAACCCAAACAGAGAGGACATCTAACACTGCCTGCAAGCATCTAGGCTCTGGGCACTGAAGGCTCTTTTGAGGGAGCTGTGGGCTTTCCTTTCTAACAGGTCATTTTTTTAGCAGTGATCACATTCCTGCCATTTCCTAACGCAAACCACACGTGGCTCCACCCTGCTGAGCCCAGGGCAACCTCTTTGCTTCCGCCAGTGCAAGGCACAGCCCCAGAAGGGGGTCTCTGGAGCAGGAGCCGTGCTAGCCCTCGCTCCCCTCTCCTCTCACACCAGCTGTGTCCTGTCTGGAAGGGGATGTAGTAAAATGAGAGGCTGAGGTTCCACCTCAGCATGAGGATGAACTTCTTTACTGTGAGGGACGGAGCCTGGCCCAGGCTGCCCAGAGAGGCTGTGGAGTCTCCTGCTCTGGAGACTTTCCAGCCCCCCCTGGATCTGTTG
>JAAGNO010000007.1:10120-26632 GCA_033439905.1 Ceryle rudis
GGGATGCAGTGCAAATAACTCCCTGGAAGGCCTTTTTTTTTTTTTTTTTTTAAGGAATAATTCTGATTTAGTTAGTAGAATTAACTACCGTGTTCTGCTTTGTACTCCGCTATGAACGCATCTATCTTGCAGCACTGTACTACTTGTAAATTATTTTCAACTATACATAACACAAAAATGACAGCCTGTTACCCTGATGAATTACTGAGAGAGCTACCTTGCTCAGTAATGGTATTTTTCTAATCCACGCCTATCAATGTGTATTCAGCCCATTTTCATGTCAGCCTGGCCATGGTCACTGCATTCGTGCATGACCATGGCTAAAGTGAGAAAATATCATTATCAAAGTGGCATCGGCTTGTTGTGAGTATTCCAAATCCTTCCCTTAGCCTACGCTTTGCATAGTGGCTACAAACTTGGGTTGAAAAACCCTTGCAGGTATAGATCTAGCTTAGATAGACCAACAGTGTGAGTAATTCTGCCTTTACAATGAAATGTCTTTATTACATGTGTCAGTTCAATAATTAGCTTCTGTAATTCTGAAATAGGTTACTATAGAAAATACTGGAATTTGCCATAATTGGCAAAGTTTTTAATTATCCACTGTGGGTTTTTGTTAGTGTCTACTTTTGTTTCTTGCTGCAGCCATGTACCATGTGATACATTGATTTATTTTTAATGTTAGATGCTATTTATTCTGAAGACCGATGTGGGCTTTTGGCACAGAATGTAGTAACTTGGGCAACCGAGGAAGGGGCGCAGTATCAGAGAAATGTTTCTTGCCTATGAAACTGTTAAACCCGTACTTAACGGTCTGATTTGGGTGAATAAAGTTATAAAGGAGTCCTTCAAGAACAGCTTTTGTAGCCAAGAAGTTTGGTGTTCTGTAGAAAGCATCAGCAAGTTGCTCTGTTCCTGGTTTAAACTGTAATTTAGTGTTTGACCATGTGTTTGATGCTCGTGAAGAAGGCATGTGGATGACTGGAGTAGTAGAAGTTAACTGACAAGTCAGAACACAGTACTCCGGCCCTGATTTCTGTGTCAGTCATAGTGCTGTAGCTGATAAGCAATTGCCATAGGAGGTGGTGGGTGTTGGTTTGGGATTCCAGATGCTGAACTGGTGTTTGTTTTGGTACCTCTCTTCCTTTCCCCCCCCCCCCTTTATATTTTTTTGTTCTTTCCCCCCATAGGAACTTAAGTTGCCTGTGTATAAGGCTCGTTCACCACAGCTTGGGATGCGCCGATACTTCATTGATCTCTTGACTGTTCTCAGCAACCACTGCAATCTCTGCCCTACGGCCCGGCATCTCGCTATCTATTTATTGGATCTCTTCATGGATCGCTATGATATCACTGTCAAGCAGCTGCACATCATTTCATTTGCCTGTCTTCTTCTAGCAAGTAAGTGTTAAGGGTTTGTTGTTTGTGGTTGGTTTTTTTTTTTTTTTTTTTTTCTGAGCAGATGGTTGTTTTCCTTATATATCATAGAAGGAGGTGCTGGAGCAGGTCCAGAGAAGGGCAACGAAGCTGGTGAGGGGTCTGGAAAGCATGCCTGATGAGGAAGGGCTGAGGGAGCTGGGGTTGTTTAGTCTAGAGGAGACTGAGAGGAGACCTTATTGCTCTCTACAGCTGCCTGAAAGGAGGTGGTAGCGAGGCTGGTGTTGGTCTCTTCTCCCAAATTACTAATGACAGAATGAGAGGAAATGGCCTGAAGTTGCATTAGGGGAGGTTTAGAGTGGATATTAGGAAGAAATTCTTCCCTGAGAGAGTGGCTGGGCACTGGAAAAGGCTGCCCAGGGAGGAGGGGGTGGAGTCACCGTCCCTGGAGGGGTTTAAAAAAATGAGTAGACGTGGCACTTGAGGCCATGGGCTCGTGGTTAGGGAGATGTTGGGATGGAGGTTGGACTTGATGATCCCAGAGGTCCTTTCCAACCATAAAGATTCTATGATTGTGTTCTGTTACCATCTACTTAGAGTAAGGTCTAATGAAGTCCAAGTAGAGGCATAAAGCAATCTGTTAATAAGCTGCTTAACTGCATGGCTTGCACTACACATCTGCATGCTGTGCAGACAAGTTTTGGCAGCTTAAGCTGGACCAGTGGAAGGGGACAATAGAGATCAGGGGTGACTGTGGGAAGAAAGCAGCAAGACTGGGAGAGGTTAGTTTCAAGGAAGAGTTGGTGGTAGGGAATGACATCTGTATAACACGCAGCCTCTCCTGGAGAGTCTGTGCCCCTGTTGTGGTCGTTGGGCATAATCAGCTCCTTGCAAGTTGGAGGTTTCTTGTACACTTCTTATCAGAACAAAGCACATAAATGGTTGTTGTAGGTGCAGTCTTATGGCAGCTTAAGTGACCCTCAGATACTGTAGTTCTGCTGACCCAAAGCTTTGGTGAGCTACTTCAAGACTAGTAAAGTGGCAGAAAACCCTCCCAGCTGAGGAAATGTTTTCTTTATTTACCAAAGAGGTGTCTCTTTCTGCAGGGTCAGACAAGCTTCACTCTGGTGCAGTGGAGGAGAGAGGAGCTAGGGCTAACTTGTACATTGTTGTGAATTTTTGCCCTTGCTTTTAAACATATCAGACTGAATGAAGTACCAGGTTCAGGTAGTCTGGAGACTGATGCCTGCTCAGAGGTGTATTCCTCCAGCTCTCAGATTCTTTCTTTAGTTTTAGGTAACCTCTTAACATTGCTGCAGGGCAGCTTGTAGTTCGTTTTTTAGGTTTGTGTTTTTATTATTTTCCCAAATGTAAAGGTGAATGTTACCTTCAGGAAAAAATTGGATTTTCTTTAGATAAATCTGACACTTCCAAGTATGCTCCTCTGCTTTTCCCCAGCATAAACCTGATGCTTCAACGGTTCTTTGAATAACTTTTCATTTGGAGGAAGACTTTACAGATGTGTTTCCAGTGCTATGTGGATAGGATGTAAATGGTACCTTTAAACTTTGCAGGAGTTGTCGGAGTTGGTTATACTGGTACCATCTTGGGCAGAAGTTCACTGTATGAAATTGGGAGAGCTGGATTGCTGACTCCTGTAGCTTCTAGGATTTAAAAAGAAGAGGAATAGCTTTCAAGATTTTCCTTATGTAAATAACTGAAGTAAAAGGCATCTTTAGGCCACCTCTATGCAACCATGAAGCAAAAGGAAGTTCAGGAGCTGCCCTATAACAGTAGAGGGAAGCGTTTTGCAACTTCTGCCTGCCTTTTTTTTTTTTTTTTTAAAAAAAAAATTAATTTGCTTAGAAGAGCAAACCTAAGTCTAGTGAGCTAATGAGCATGAGAATTTAAGATTAGAGCACGTATACATCCTGATCTGGAATGAAATCCTTCCTTACAGGAAGGGGAAAAGGTCCATTACTGTAAAGGCAGCTTTCTTACCAACATGTAGAAATAAAAACTGAAAGTTGAACTAGAGCAGCTTTGCATAAAATTAATACCAAACTATCTTGTATAGATAAGCTTTAAAATGCTGGAGCTCAGTTTGGAGCCTTTTGGGAGCATAGTAAGGTCTGTTATTTCTGGTCTGGAGCATCTTAATGTGGAATGAAAATATTCTTTTTTGGTATCTGCAGTTCAAAGTGGTGCAAGTCAAGTCAGGCAAAGTCACTTTACAGTAAGTGGGAATTTCTGTGTTTAGTTACTTTCGAAATTATATGAAGTGGAAGAAAACTTTGTACTGTGACTTACCACAAAACATTAAAAGTAAGAAGTACTGACCTGAAGTCACCTTGAAAGTTCTCCTGTAACAGTTTTCATATAAGAACAACAAAACTAGTCTCTTGCCTGTTACTGCAAGCGCAGTAATTACATCTGTAGGAAGTTGCATTGTTTTACAGCAGAGGGTTGCAAAAAGTTCTCCTCAGGCTGTGCTGCAAGACACTTGTACTTCTTAAATATTTCTCTTTACTGCGGAGAGCAAATACTGAACCTTTTTTAAATAGCCATGGTGTTTACATCCTATCAAGATGAGTATTTCAGACTTTCAATAATTGTTACAAACGCGTTTTGAGAAACTCTGTGTTTTCTTTGATTGCTTCCTTAGAAAAGAGCCAGAGGTTAAGCTTAGTGTGTCGACCATGTAGTTAGAGGAAAAAATTCTTATTCCCACCAATTACAAAGTGTGGGTTTTTTTTGGGGGGTGGGAGAGGCACAATAGAGAAGCTTTTAGACAGAACTTTTTGAAATGGAAGCGGCAAACTTGTAAGCTGAATGCAATTTAAGGACGATCGAAGCTTGGAGAAATTGTTGTAAACTTGTACTTAGGTTTGAAGTTTGTTTCTATCTCAGATCTAAAGGATCTCAAAGTTGTATCTCTCTTTTTTTTCTTTTTTTTTTTTTTTTCCCTCCTCTACCTACATTTACAAATGCTGCCATCACCTATTTGCTCTCTCGTGATAGAGAACATAGCATTTCACCACATCTCCTTTAATTAGCTGGAGCTAATTTGTCTTGCTGTATTGTCGAAATGCATTTTGACTGGCTCATCAGTTTCCTCTGACAGGGAAACTGGATGATGATAGTGCTTCTCACTTTGGTAATAATCACAGAATGGTAGGGGTTGGAAACGACCTTGGAGATCCTCGAGTCCAAGCCCCCTGCCAGAGCAGGACCATACACTCCAGCACAGGTCACACAGGAACGCACCTAGGCAGGGTTTGAAAGTCTTCAGAGAAGGAGACTCCATAACCTCTCTGAGGAGCCCGTTCCAGTGCTCTGTGACCCTTACAGTAAAGAAGTTCCTCCTCATGTTAAGGTGGAACCTCTTGTGCTCCAGCTTGTCCTATCACAGGGGGATGAGTAAGAAGAGGCTGTCCCTTTCCTCTTGACACTCAGCCCTCAGATATTTATAAACATTGATCAAACCCCCTCTCAGTCTTCTCCAGACTAAAGAGCCCCAGGTGTCTCAGCCTTTCCTCGTAAGGCAGCTGTTCAAGTCCCTTCATCATCCCTGTAGCCCTCTGTTGTACTCTCTCAAGCAGATCCCTGTCTCTCTTGAACTGGGGATCCCAGAACTGGATGCAATACTCCAGGTCAGGTCTCACTGGGGCAGAGCAGAGAGGGAAAACAACCTCCCTGGACCTGCTGGCCACATTCTTCTTAATGCACCTCAGGAGACCATTGGCCTTCCTGGCCACAAGGGAACATTGTTGTCCCATGGGGAACCTGCTGTCTGCCAGGACTCCCAGGTCCTTCTCCACAGAGCTACTCTCTAGCATCTCACCTCCTAACCTAAGAGTGTCCCTTTCATTTGTATTAAGGGAAACTTAATGATCTAAATCAGAATTGTAAACTAAACACATATTTGGAATGCTGAAAGACCTAGGCCACATGGATGTTTTGGGTAGGTATGCAATTAGACCAAGGACCTCCTTTTAAGGTCCATTTGTGGTTACAGGAGGTTTTAAGTTCCTGCTGCTGCTGCAAGATCATTAGTGAGGTCCAGTGGTTTTAATTGCTCAAGACAATCCATCTGTCCCTTGCTTGAAGCAGATGAGTTATTGCTCAGGTTGACTGTTGTTAGGTCAGAGAGATGTTGGCTTTTGGTGAGAAGTAACGTTGGGCAGCTGGGACTGGTGGTCTTCAGGCAAGCCATCTGGATCTAGAGTATAGTTACCAGTACACCAGATTGCTGTCTTTGCACCAGAATGTTCACTTTGCAAACAGATAAGAGCTGAAAACATTACTACGGTCCTTTTCCCCAAAGCACTCCGGTGCTTTGAGTAAGCCCTGTTGGGTTTTTTTTTTTTTTTTTTTTTTTTTTTCCCTCCAGACAAAACCAGCTGTCTGATGCTTTCAGGAAGAGGACTGATGTAGTTTAACTAGCATTTTGCCTGGAGGGAACTGAGGAACTTTCAGTTCACTTCACCTAGCAGCTGAGAAGGCAGGCCCTTCTAGAGGACAACTGTTGAGTAGCAGTAGGTTGTTCTAAACTTCATCTTCATCGGGCACTTAATTACAGAAAATCATTGTGAGGTTTTAAAGTGCTCTAGCCCCAAGTATTCTGTTAGAAAAAGGGATTGTGTAAAAAATATCCCATCTGCTTTAGTGCTGCTTGGCTCAAATTGCCTGCTGAAAGCTGTGTGAACCAAAGCAGATGAAAAGCACTGATACAGTCCATTCAGGTGGTCCAGCTGCCGTGAACTCTGGGGTAGGGAGCAAGTGCCTGGGCAGGGACTGTGGGAGGGAGCAAGTGCCTGGGCCTTAAGCCTTGAACTGCTGCAACTGTTTCTTCTGTGAGTTTTACAACTGCCTGGGGGGAGTGGTGTGCTGCTGTGGTGTATCGGTATAGTTAAAGCAGTGCAGCTTTTGCCCGTTGCTGTCAAGTTCTAGTGCAGTCTGAAAAGCTGTTCCTTTTCCCTTGGAGAGCTAACCCTCTGCTTCAGTATCTGGTAAAAGCAACGTAAGTCTCAGCCATTCAGTGGCATTGAGTGTTCCACCAATTCTAGTTCTTATGGCCCCTCTTCCTCAATAGTGTTCTGCTGCTATAGAGATGTGACATTTATTTTTTAAATTTGAGTATTGTTTTAAGCTGTTCAGCAACCCCAGTGCTGCATTGTTTCACAGAATCCTTCTTGTGGTTTTCCTGCTGTTCTTTTGCCCAGCTCCTTAATCTGCCAGTGGATTCTCAGCAGCTTGGTGAAATGGGGACAATAAAAGAAATTAAGAGCAAGGAAAGATATCTGTGCTAAATGGGCTGTTTAGGGCATGGGTAATTCTTTGCCACCTAATTCCTCATTTACACTGTGGAGCTTTTCTCTGCTTTGTGATCCATTCTCCATTTATTATCCCATTTTCATGTAACTGTTCTGATAAAGACAGCAGAGCTACTTATTTTTTAATAAAAGAGAATATAGAGTGTCAGTCCAGGATACAGACGAGTGCAAAACTTTGTCTGCAGTCTCTTTTTTTTTTTAAATAGTTGCTGTAACATGTACATAATATTTTCTTTAGTAATTAACTTTACTGTAGTAAGGCACTGAAAACTCAGGTGCCTTGAGCAAAGAGGTTTACATGTGTGCCAGGTATTGTACAGGTAAAAAGATGCTGTGGGAAAGGGAATTAAGCAGGGGACCTCTGAAATAGCCTCTGTCTTGCCTTGCTTAGATCACAGTTAGAAGCTGTGTTTGTATCTGGGGGTGGCACAGGAGAGAGTCTCAGAAGTTTGTTGTATCGCCTTCTGGAGCAAGGTAGGAATAAAGAAAAGCAGTCCTTCAGCTGTGTAAGCAGCCATAGGCTCTCTTCTTTATGCTGGGCTAGATGGGATCGACTGGTTTATCCTTTGCGATTGATTTTAGTTGTTTATGGGACAAAAAGTACTTAAACTTTAATGACTCTTTAAATTGGCAGTCCTCTTTGTTCCTCGGTCTTCTCAAGGACTCTGAAAATGTAATAAACCAAATTGCCTGCATGTCCTGCTTTGGTTTTGTTAAACCTCATGCAAACCCTCCAGGAAGATGATCTACCCAGCCTCCAGCAGTCAGGGTGAGCTGCATGCAGCAGCAAAGGGAGGTGTGCCTGGTGGCTCTTACCTCCTGCGCTGGACAAATTGGTTCTTCAGAGCACATTTGACAGCAGGGATGCTTCTCTGAGATGTTCGTTTTTTCCCGGTGAAAAGCTGGCGTGGATCGATAGGCTGGTTTGGTAATGTGACAAATGTACTCTTTATAACTTAAGCCTGTTCCCTTTGACAAGAGGACTTATTCTGGCTTTCATTCATCAAAAAAAAAGTGTGAATGTGTGACAATAAGCAATTGCACTTTTTTTTTCCTGTGGGAAAAATCTGAACCTCAAAAAGAAGTCTGAACTTGCACTTAGAATAGCAATTCAGAGTGGGACAGAACATGCTCTAAAGTAACTTGGAAAATTTTTTGCATCATTAATTACAATAATACTACACACTCTTTAAAAAAAAGTCCCATGCTGCCCTCATCTATTTAGATTTTGCCAATAAGTTGGGCACCAATGTGAACCTACAGCAAACGTTAATTTTATTTTAGTCATCCTGTTGACCTTGGTACGCTTCCTTGTGTAAAAATTTGCAGCATCCATATAGTTCTTAAATTAAACACTGCTTTGAAGGCTTGTGGTTCTGTTACCTCAAAACAGTACCAGTTCTGAGGGCAGCAGTGGTAACTGAATGGTTTTATTGGTAACCAGAGCTCAGAACACACCACCAAGCTTTTGATTTGAGGTGTGCACGGTGGCATTTCAAAAGCATGCAAATGGCTTATACATAATTCTTAGGAACTTCAAACTACAGACTACAGACTCCAGGAGATAATCTAGCTGAAACAGCTTTGGCTTTTCTTCCATAGCGTGATACCGATTAACCCAGGCAGTGTTATTTGTCTGGTGAATACTAGACCTGCAAACATCTTGTTTGAGCACTTAATGTTCTTGCAGTAGTTGTGTCAGAGGTTCTGGTTCTCTCAGCATAAATATGCTCTGCATAGAATCTCAGTTTCTGGTGTAACTGAAGGCACAAAAATAGGAATAGTATATTCCAGTATCTTTAAGGAAAATTAGGGAACTGGAAAAGGACACTGGAAAAGGACACAGTGCATTTTAAAAATCTTGAACTTCTTCTTTGCCAGCTTGCTTCTGAACTCTTTGGTCTGATGAAATGAATGAACCTTTGCTGTCTCCTCCAGATTTCAATTTAAAAATAGGTGGGAAGTGCTTGGTAAATTTGTAAGCAAAGTGTTTAGGTCAAAGTGGAGTTGAGAAAGAAAATGTGATCGACGTGCTTGTATGTTGCTTTGGAAAATACTTCATATTCAAATATTACAGTTTATTTGAAGCAAAACTTCCGAGTTGATTTTTTTCTCCTCATATTCCCAAGTCAGTTTTGGAGCCTGTCTTCAACTTGGTTAGCTGCATTTATGCTTGGTGTCTCCTACCTGTTGTAGTGGCTGCTGCTATGTAACATTAAAGCTGGGAACTGGTGTGTTGAAAAGCATAAGGGGGGGAAATAATAAATAACTTGTAATCTCAATCACTGATTTACCAATGATTTTTAATTTGTAATAGAAAATTTATCTTGGTCAAGTCATATGTTGGTATACCTTCCCAACGCTGCTCTGCTGGCAAGTCTGCTCTCCAGACTCTAGCCTGACCTTTTGAAACTTCCAAGGTTGAGTGAGAAGAACGAAGGCATTAGAACTTACAGAGGCCAGAATGACAGATCTCGTCCTCAGTCTCCAGGGCATGCAGTGGTTTTTCCTATTTCTGCTGGCATATGCCTTCGATTTCTGTATCAGGCTGTGACATCACCTGGTGGCGGGGGGTGGAGCCCGGAGGGTTAACTTTTGTCTCCAATTTCAGTTGTCTTAAACAGTTCTAAATTCAGGTGTCAAGGAGATTCATGACAGTGTATGCAGACTTCTGAATTTTAAGGGCTTTCTCAGTTACAGGGTGCTCGCAATCCTTTCCTGTTGGGAGTTCATAGGATGGGTGAATTTTGTTTTTCATTGTTATTGTTACGCTCTTTTATGGAGAGGTGGCTGCTCTATTACGTTTTTAATGCAGTTCATATCCATCATGCCTGAACAGGCTACGAGATGGAAAATCCATTTTTAAATGTGTTAAAAAGACGCTTAGGCTGATAAAAGTTCCAAAAACTGTCAGTTTTTAATACGCTGGAGACACTCTGGATGGAATTGCCATCCTAAGTGCAAGATCTGATTTCTCTTTTAAATACTTTTCTAGTGTAATACTCACTTTAATTGTTTTTGGAGTTGATGAGAATACTCTGAAGCCATGTGATGTGCTACTATCTGGTCAGTTGTACTGTGTTGGTAAAGGAGGACTCTTACAGAGGCGATGGAAGGACAACTGACTCAAGAATCAGTTGTGGCATATATGCCCTCAAGAACAAGGAGGATAAATAACAGAGTACTTCTAAGTAGCTATGGGTTTGGCTGTTGCAGCAGGGATGTTCTTTAAGGTATACTGGAAACTTACTGGTGATTGACTGTTGCTAGCTCTTGAACAAGGAGTGGCTGGTGGATAGGTCATTTTTGGCTGGGCAAACCAACAGCGTGAATTTAAGAAGACTTAATTGCTTTAAGTGTGCAGCAAAGTAACACTGTTGCTTTGTTACTGAAAGATCTAATTCTGGGAATCAAATTGGGTGTCCCAAAAGAAGGGGGAATAGAGCGAGATCCTGGTTATTCTGTACCAAATGACAGCAGTGGCTACTGGTGAAAACTGAGTGATTCTAGAGACTGGTGCTGTTTCAGTAGGCTGGTAAACACAATTTAGAGAAAGGTGCAGCTTTTCTGAGTCGAGATAGATGAGCAAATGTATTCTTCCTCCAAACCCTATGGGAATTATTTATGTTAATCACTTGGTTAGAGTGTATTTCTCATAGCCTTTCAGTGACCTTAGCTAATGAGCCCCTCCAAGACAGGAATGAACAAAGAGAAATCCTGAAGCAGCAAGGGCAAAGGTGGCGTTGCCCAAGGGTTTTTAATGTCTTCCTTTTTGTAGAGTGTACATTTCGCTTCTATACCCAAAGGAGCTTCCCCCCTCCCCCCAATACAGATCTTCCTTTGCTGTATCTTCCCGGTACTGCTTGCTTACTTTTACACTTGACTGAAGGCCCTTCAGCAAACTGCTTCCAGTTATTGACAGAAAAACTATCTGTAATCCTAGAGAGTTTATCATCTTGGTTTTGGCATCAATACTATACAAACAATGAAAATAAGCAAACAAAATCATAAGGATATAGGAATATGTTGACTAGTCTGTTGGTTTCTCTCCTGCTTGTGTCCTATCCTTCTTTAAAAGGATGTGCGTGTCTTTTATCATTACACTTTCTGGTTTTGGGAACATTCTTTGTTGGATTGTGGACACTCGATCATAACAATAAATCTTATCTGAAACCCATTTCTTCTGGCAGGTAAATTTGAAGAAAAAGAAGATAAAATTCCAAAGTTGGAGCATTTAAATAACGTGGCATACACATGCAATGTGAACGTGGTATTGAACAAGAAAGATTTGCTTAGAATGGAAATGCTGCTTTTGGAAAACTTCAACTGGAACCTTTGTCTACCAACCCCGGCACACTACATCGACTACTACCTCTACGTGTCCATTGGAGAGAATGACCTTCACAATGGCTGGCCAATCACCTCACTGACCAAAATCAAAGATTTTCTGGAGAAATACGTGTATTATTTTCTTGATTTCTCAGTGCAAGGTAAGAGGCTTAATTTTATGCTGTGGAATGATCTTGCATTGGGCAAAAGTCAAAAACTCGAGAGAGAGAACGGCTTTAAAACTTGTTGTAAAACAACCAAATGATCTGTGCAGAATGGTTTCTCTTTGCAGTTACTCCAGGTGGCAAATGGTCCACAGGCCCTTCCTTACCCATAAGTTTCTTGTCTCTTTTCAAAAAAAATCTCTAATTTAGATCAACTTTTTTCTTCAGCCTAGTACATTAATTGTTGAGAGTGTCAGAAATGGGGTCTAATTTTTGATCTGACAGAGGATATGAACTACTGTCAGTTGCAGACATGATACTCTGCAGTTCAGCTTATGAATCTTTTTTTAATGATTTTTTTTTTAGAGGGTTCTGTGCTGCAAGACATGACATATTTAGAATGATGGGGCTTTTAATGATTTGGTTTGTAGCATTGCTTCCAATATCTGTCCACGTGAGAGGCAGTGAACTGCAGCATCCTCATAAGCTATGGTCCACACTAATGTATATAAGTGTGCAATTGGCAATACTTAACTTTGGCTCAGTTGAGACCAGTCTGCAGATTTCAGCATGGTCTATTTTGTGACTTTCTGATGTGAAGGAAATGCCTGTAAAACCCTGATAGTAGTTTCAAAGAAGTAGTACAGAGATCTTCAAGAAAGCTTCATCCAGTTTAGAAAGACTTTTTCTTGTCATGAGTCAATACTCTGTGATGTTCAGAACGAAGTCGTGGATTTAATTTTGTCCTGTTTTGCCACGTCTACAGGTAACAGGCTCACGGCAGTGATTAGTAAGAATGTAATTCTTGCTTTGTTTTTTTTCTTTTGTAGATCATATTTTCCTCCATTTTCGGCCATCTCTGATTGCTGCAGCCTGTGTGTGCGCCTCACGGATCTGTATGCAGATTTATCCTGCCTGGACAACACAGCTTGAACTGCTAACATGTTATTCCTGGGAACATCTTGCCCAATGCATTGAAATGATGCTCATGTAAGATCAGAGGGAAAAGAACTGGTTTGTGCTCTTAGGAAGACATAAATACTAGGGGGTTTTAAGCAGTTGTGTAGCTAGAATTATGATAGTACAATATTATATTGGTAATCTCCATCTTCAGTTTGGGGAGAGGAATAAAAGGGAAAAAATCAGGTCACTTTAAATACTGTGTTTTAACAGTGCTTGCAATGCAAAATGGAGTGTACAATTTAGTGTTCATTATGTGTTTGGGGTTTTTTTTGTGTTGGTTGCCTACGTGATTGGGTGGAAGCTTTTACAGATGTTTGATGAAAGCATTTTTCCCTTTGTTTTCTCCTTGTACATGCATTATACACTGTGTCTCTGCAGCAGGTATCTCTAACATCAGGAATACAGTAAGGAGACATTTCAGAACTGTTCTTTGCTTTTCTCTGTTTTTTTTTTCTGGTCCGGTACATGAGCATGTACAGTGTTCAATAGAATGATATAGTTTGGTGCGTCTCCTGAATTCCTATTTAAAGCAGGGCCAACTGAAGTTGAATCGGACTGCTTGAGGTGTTGTCTAGTAAAGTGTTGACTATCTGCAAGGACAGAGATTTCCTAACCTCTCTGGGCGACTTGTTGCTGTGCTTCATCATTGTCATGATAACCAAAAGTGTTGTAATGTTTGGGTTTTTTTTCCCTAATATTTAAGAGGAATTTGCTTTGTTCCCTTATAGCTGTGTGCTTTAATACTCTGCAAATGCTTAGACATTTTGAAATAGTCTGTGTGCTGTGGACTCAAGGTTCCACAAACATACCTATGATGCAGAATGATCCATAAACCTGTTTGTTGTGAGTGTGTGAAGATTGCAGCACGCTAATTAGAAATTAATTGTGAAAGCAACTGAGGATTACCATCTAGAGTTAGGGCCAAAAAGCTGGTGATGTAGTGTGACTGGTGAAAGCTCTGGGATATGTGAAATCTCTGAACATCTCTCTCTTTGATAAATCTTATTTATGATTTGTTTCAGATACTATGAGAATGACATCAAAGAAGCCAGCAACCTAAAAAAGCAAGTAACCATTCAACATCGAGAACAGGAAGCAGTGGGAAACCTAAGCCATCAGGTCACTACTCAAGTTCTCTTCCAGCAATCCAGTTGCCACCCTCTAGCCCAGCATTCAGCCATGCTTTCTCAGTTCCAGTCTCCAGTGCAAGATTTATGCTCTGCTTATCGTGAGTCCTTGCAGGTCCACAGGCCCAGTGGTCTGCTTGCTGGGAGCGCTGACAGCTCCCTTCACTCCTCTGCAGCTCTTCAGGCCAGCCTTCGGCCGTCCGCCCAGACCCTGCCCTTCCAAACACCTGTTTCTGTGCAGGTGACCTTAGGAACAGAGCCCAGACACTGCATTTCCACGGCTTATGGCAGTAGTTACTTCAGTGGTCATCACTCATATGCTGCTGGGTGTTTTGATGGATAAATACCGATGGGAGGAAAAGGTGATATGAATAGAAGCTGAAGAAGAGAGGCTGCGTGTGGTACAAGATGTATGTCTGAATGAAAACCATGAAGGAACAGGATCCTCATGACTTACCGTTCAGAGGACGTTGGTCTGGATCCACTGATCACTGGAACCTGGGTGCCTTTCTGCCATGGGGGTTGTACCTTTGGCTCTTCATGAGAAAAGAAACAGAAATTCATTAATATACCTCAGTATCATTTGGAGAGGCATCTTGCATAGAAACCCCGTGGAGATTACTTCCTTCTGTTCTTCAGTTAGTGAGTCATCAGAGCTGGCTGAAAGCTTGTGTTGGAGAGTTACTTCAGGTGGAGCATTTGTTGAATTTCTGGGCAAGCAGCAATGTACCTGAGGCATGTCACTGGAAAACACAGAGCGCTCTCCTTCCCTCTGGTCACATGTTGCTATTTATACTACTGGAAGCTTCTACTAAAATACCCTGAAACTGGCATCATTTAAATGTGAACTTTGACAATGCACAAATCTGTGTAGAACACTTCCCATTTTCTTTGAGCAGGAGTGATAGTTCAGGAGGAAGACTTTAAAGGAAAAGAAGAAAAATAGGCCAGAAGACTATCAGGTAATTTTTGACTTAAAATTCCCTTGGAATCTAAGTGTGGTGTTGCTGGACAGAACATCTCTCTGCCTTCAAGTATTTTATTAAAAACCAACAAATCCAAACTTAAATCATCTCTTTGATCTTTAACATGCTGCTTTTGAGACTGTTAGTAAAATTGTTCATGGGCTTTATCAGGTATTTAATGTTACTTGAAGAAATCCTCTTGGAAAAACTCTTGAAAGGTTCAGTGCCTTCAGTTACTTCATCTTTAGGGCTCAGTGACTTGTAACAGCAGTTGAGGCACAAGACAGAGGAACTGGTGTTAATGGGGACAAAGATATGGAACTGGTTAACTTTACTGTGAAATTAGAGTTCAATTGCAGTGCTAGTCATTGCTGATTTAGTTGGGGAGGGTTTTTTCATACCAGTTCAGCATTCTCTTGGACAATGTAGCTAGTAAATCCACGATCTGTTGCTTCCTTGCAATGAGACAAACACCTGCTGTCACACATCCAACTGAAACCAGGGATGATTATTCAAAAAAAAGTATAGTTTGGGTTTTTTTATGTTAATGTTAATTCAGAAGAAATGGGACTTCTGCAACTGTGAACCTTTAGTTTTGATATATGCAACCACTATTGTACATTTGTTTGAAGGCAGCGCTCTCAATTTGTCCCTGAAGGTTCTCAGGACAGTGATACAAATAATGTGCAATATGCTTTTACTGACTTGGGCCAATTTTAAGTCACATGTCACAGTGCTGTTTTAAATTATATTTTTAGAGAATTGTTTTTAAGGGTGGAGGGGAAAAAGTAGCCCACATGCTAAGGCATGTTTGTGTAACTGTCTTCTGAGAATGCAACTTTAGTATTAAGTTAATGATTTCTTTCAGTCAGCAGGCTAGAGGAATCTTCTTGGTTTATTCTTTTCTTTATATATACTGTAAATGAAGGGGCAGTACTTTTCAGAAATCACTCTATAAGTTTAGAGAACTTAGTTCATCTTTTATTCTCTTGGCTCTGTATTTATATTAAACTTTATTTTCCTAAGACTTCGGTGTATTTTTCATGTCATTCAAGAGACATAAATGACAACATCTATGTGGCAGTACTTTTGTGTATTGTTTTTGCTTTTGGCTTTTTATCACCCTTACAATTTGTGTTGTGTGTAGTGTTATAATTGAGGCTACTCTTGTGCTTAGTTGTGAAAATGCTTGCGAAGTTCCCACTGAAGGTTTCCAATAAACAAGCACACAGCTGAACTACCTTTTTTGTGGTTTCTCCCAAGAATATATGTTTATATCTAAAGAATCCTTGATCTGAGCACTTACAGCATTTTCTAGAACAGGAGAGGGGTAGGACAAAGGTGATGGTCAGTGTCTTGGGTCAGTGTAGCTGAGGGGATCAAAAGGCTGAACAGGAGAATGCAGTTGTACATTCAGTCTGTCTTCTGGTGACTGGCTGTTCTAAGCAGGAATTGTCCACTGACTTCAAAGTTCTGCTTGTGTCGCTGTATCACGGGTGGAGTTGGCCAGATCAAGTTCAACAGCAGACTCTGAAAGTGAAAAGATTTATGAGAATTTGAGTTGGTCTAATACTGCTTTGAGGGATGGTTCTGTCCAGAATGTGTACACGTTGGTGGCAATTCCACAAATGTAATTTCTGGGGAAATGATTTTTCCATGGGACAGTATTTTGGTTTTTTGTGTATGTGTGTGAAAACACACCTCCTGAGGAAGAGTGAAGGGTTCAGACAACCTAAAGACACTTTTCTGAAGACTCTTTTCTGCAGTTACTTTTGGAGGGAGCTACAGTGGTGTCTGCAAAGCTGAGTTACTTATAAAATGAATAGATGCAAAGCTTCCCACCCTGTGCTTTTGATGTTTGACAGTCAGTTGTAGCACAGTCACTGATCAGAATTTTTAGAGGCCAATTCACTTCCATTTCCCTGGTAGACTTTGAAGTAAGGCTGCTGCAAAAGCAAAGGCAGGGAAGCAGGCTTAACAGGGATAAGTGCAGAGTCCTGCATCTGGGAAGGAACAATAAATGACACCAGTAATCTGCTGGAGAGCAGCCCTGTGGAGAAGGACCTGAGAGTCCTGCTGGGCAAGAAGTTCTCCATGCAACAGCACTGGGCCCTTGTGGCCAGGAAGCCAATGGTGTCCTGGGGGGCATTAGGAGGAGTGTGGCCAGCAGGTCCAGGGAGGTTCTGCTCCCCCTCTACTCTGCACCGGTGAGACCTCACCTGGAGTATTGCATCCAGTTCTGGGCTCCCCA
>JAAGNO010000007.1:26732-44819 GCA_033439905.1 Ceryle rudis
TATAAGCTGGAGCACAAGAGGTTCCACCTTAACATGAGGAGGAACTTCTTTACTGTAAGGGTCACAGAGCACTGGAAAGGGCTCCTCAGAGAGGTTGTGGAGTCTCCTTCGCTGGAGACTTTCAAACCCTGCCTAGGTGCGTTCCTGTGTGACCTGTGCTGGAGTGTATGGTCCTGCTCTGGCAGGGGGCTCGGACTCGAGGATCTCCAAGGTCTCTTCCAACCCCTGACATCGTGTGAAACATGGCTAGGAATGTCAAATGGTGTATGGCACCAGTTACCCCCTTACAGGAGTGGGTGTTGCAGATGCAAGAAAGCACATTAGAAAGCTGACATTAAGTAACTGTATTAGTGACTCCTGACAAGAGCTGCAGCAGGGATACAGGTGGCAAAAAGTCTGCTAATATTAATCAGGCATCACAAGTTAAAATGGGCTTGTTTTAAAAACATCTTACAACTGCAGCTTGCTGCTTTTTTAAAGGAGAAAGTGAAACTATTCCCCTCTCCTTCCTTGTGAGACAGACGCAACTTGGTGTTTGCAAAGCTGGCAAGGCCACTGTTCGATCCTTTTGTTTTAGCAAGTTTTAGACACTGTAGTGAACAATTTCAAGTTGATATAATGCTCTTTGATCGGTAAAATCGACTCATCAGTGACGCGTGGAGATGTTGCTTAAAATTTAGCGGAGTGCTGTTTTATTTTGCTGAGAAATCTAGATCCTAGCAAACGTGGGCCAAACACTGATGGACTGTTAGTGGTAATTTTGCACAAGTTTCTTTAACTGGTGTTTATTTTGCTGTCTAACTTGCTACTTCAAGACAAGCCTAAAGCATGTCTTCCAGTTGAAAAAGTAATGTGGGGTTCCCCCACACACACTTACATGCTTTCTAGAGAGCCTAGATAAAAATCCCCCCCTTCCTTTCAAAGCTTTGTTGCCTGTCTGATGGGGACTTGATCACATGCAGAATGTGAAAACAAAGCATGTTGGTTGCACATCACTAAATGTAGTTGCTTCTTGAAGTGGAAATAGTGGTGGCTAGTTCCATTTTGTTTTCAAAGCAGGGAATTACCAGGTATTGGAATCGGCTCTGTCACGATCTGGTATTTGGATACGTGGCCATTTTGGTGACTTTGCCAGGACAAAACAAAGATAACACACTATGAGGTGCACAAATAGGCACTGGGGCTGGTCTGTGGTCTTAGGAGAGATCGAGCAGAACCCCCTTGCTTTCTAACGCTCCTCACCGCAGTGGGAGGCTGGGTGCTGTTGGATTTTGCCTTCCCTCCCCTGCTATAAGCCGCACAGCAGCTGCACCCCTTTGCTGTCCAGCAAGACCTGTGAAAAGGTTTCAAGGATCCTGAATGGTCAAATTAAGACTCAAACGAGGTCAGATGTCATGTGCATAACAAACTTTTATTAGAGTAACACAACAAAGTCGTTAGAGTGGATAGGACAGGGAAGAAAACAGACAGGAAAGAAAGGAGAAAGCAGAAATGCAGAGGACAGCAAGCGATAGGATAGTTACCACCACGGTCCAGCGATGTCGGCGGTGGGGAAGTGCTGCTGCTTCTTCTTCATAGTGTCCCAGATTTTTACACAGTTCTTGTGCACAGCATCCCCACTTTTCTCCCTGTACAGGTCAGAAACTCCTTCTATCTTCTCCGTGCTCCTCTGAGATAGGAGAGGGAGGCATATGGTGCCAGGGCTATGTCCTGCAGATAGCTGCAAAAGAGGAGGTTGAGACAACTGTCACCCCAGGATTAATTTATTGCAGGGGAGGTTTGGTCCTAGGAGGTGGCTTGAGACTGGCACTCTATCTTTTCCTGCTAAGTCGGCAGTTTTCAAGGCCTGGTTATCACTGGACATTCTGCTCCCAGCACCAGCTGTAGAACTCCCTTGTTTCCAATCTCAGCATGTCCCACACTAAACTCCCTGGTTCTCAGGTCAGGGGTGGGAGTAAAATGGTTTGGTGGGTTGCTGAGACATCTCTGTAGTCCCTCCACAAATCTTGTTTAACTCTTAGATGTCTCAGGACAGACAACAGATATCTTGAGTGCCTAAGTACATCACTTATCTCTAGGACAAGCACTAGACATCCTGAATGCCACAGGCTCCTTCAGGTTCTTGTGGGTGGGAATGGTTCAGACAAAGCTCCACCCTACCTTGACTCTGTGATGAGCTTTAGTTTCATACAACACTCGCCCAGTGTATACCTGGGCCTATCACTACAGGTTGTTCTGTGTCCTTGGGCAAGTGTTGAATATAATGGGAACATTCTCAATCCAAATGTTCTAAGATGTCACACTATTATTTTACTAGATGACTTGAACTCGAGCCTGAAGAGATCTCTTATTACTCAACAAGGTTCTGTTAAGTCAGTGGGTCTGTTTGCCAAAAGAATGTCTCAAGACTGAACAGCTTTCAGATTTGACTTTGAGTTCAGCATTATGCTCTGCTTTAGAATCAGAATAACACTGAGCAACAAGCTGGTCGTGAGACGTGCAGCCTTTTTTGGATAAATGTAGAGTCTGGATGGAGCCTTACTGCAGCTAGAAAACTTAGTAATCTCTATTGATGGAAGATAGAAAAAGGAACTAAAACCTTTTAAAATGCAAGATACTCAAAATGATTTGGCTTATCAGGTGGTGTACATATGCCCAGCAGAAAATGAACTTTTGGGTACACAAGACACATGCTCTGATTAGTTTGTGAAGGCAAGCAGCTAGGTGGATCCAGAAGGCAAGATAGCCTGGAAAAAGGAGTCTGAAAAAGGAAAGCCTTTGTGGACCAAGTGCTGGCGAGAACTGATTTGAAAGAGTGAATCCAAACCCTACGTTATGCTTAATTCCTATGGTGTTGAAGGAAACAGGTTTTCACATGTACTCCATGTAACTAATGCGATTGCACTGAGAAAACCATGATAGCCCTAGGAAAATGCATTTAATGAGTGATAAACTGACTCCATCTTGTTCTCAAGCTCCTGAATTTCTTCCCTCGAACCAGGGTAAAAGACTTTCATCAGGTTTAGCATTTGGACTTATGCTTTAGGCAGAGTATTGTCCGATTCTCTGAACAGAAGCTGAACAGAACTGCTGTTAAGTAGGTGATAGGCACCATTTTAATATGCCAAGTATGAAATACTTAGGCTGACAGCATCATTAAATGCTTTGTTGCATCTTCTGATTTTTGCATTCTCGGTGTCTGTCAGCTCTTTAGGAAGGGGATAAGTGCCAATGCTGTGGATGACACTACTGTGAAAAACAATTCTTCCCATTTGTAATATAAAGAAAGAGTGAGGGAAAGACAATCAACACTGTATTATTTATCTGTATTGTTTGGTTTTCAGTGCACTGGAAGAGACTGGCTTTACTGCCTTAAGCGATCCTTTTGTTGGTCCTTTTGTAGACTACACCAGAAGTAGTAGAAATCTGGAATAAAGAACAAACCAAAAATCTAGTTGAACAGTGTAATTAGAGCTTTGGGGTTACAAATGGAAAGGCCTGCTGCCTGGCTTGCAGAACCCTGTCCTTTACTGAAGTAACATTTACCCCTTAGTAGAAGGCTTATCTAGAAAATAAATGGAATGACTTTGTCCAGTACAAAAATATTTATGCACCAAAAGCACAACTTCTAAACAGGGGTTTAGGGATAACTTAAATGTACTCTGCCACGGCTTCACCCACTCCAAGTTACCAGGGTTTTTAGACAAGTGAGGTAATTGTTCCTCAAAAGCAATAAATGATTGACACTATTACTTTGGGGGGGGGGAATATCCTTTCTTGATTCACAGAGTAAGGTTAGTCTCTGAAGATGCACTTAGACATAGCCAAACTATCCCAGACATAAGTCAATTCAGGAAAATTTTTGAGAGTCCTGTCTGTTTAACATGATTTACTGTTAAGTATTGTATTTCCAGTAATCTTCCAAAGTTATGTTGCCATTTTGTTAACAAAACTGAAATCCAACCTCTTCGGTGTTTTGGTGACAGTGGTTGTTGTTGGTTTGGGGTGGGTTTTTGGTTTGGGGTTTGGGGTTTTTTTGTGTTTCTTGTTGGTTTGGTTTGGTTGGTTTTTGTGGTCTTCCCCCCCCCTTTGGTAAGACTAAGAAAATAGGGTCCTACAGAAATTCTGCGAGGAGTGGCAGCTGTAGAGTTTTCTAAGAATGAAACAAAATTAGTAACTCAATAGTAACGTGTGAGTAGTAGGTGAAAAGTATTATGTATTATTTTCTGTTCTTGAAGTATAGGCAGAGTGAACAGAGTCAAAGACATGGAAGCTTGGGAACAGTTCAATCTGAACATTCCAATCTTACAGCTAGAAAACTGTGTGTCTGTGCCTAAGAAAATTTAAATTTAAGTTGATAAATACATAATTAAAAGCTTGTTAATTTAATTTTTGGGTTAAACCTGCAGCAAAAGGTAGAAGATTATGTAGAATGATGGAGAAAGTTATTTAAGTTTTACTTTACTTTAAAGATTTTTTTTTCTAAACTCAAAATGTTGGGCCTGCTGCTTGAGGTGTGTGTTTTTATAAACTAACCTGGCTATTTGAGAACTCACCTCTACTAGCTTTCCTCCACAAATCTCTGCAGTATGATGATAATTGGGAAAGTCAGCTACTATTTTCCCATCTTCCATTTTAACAATTGCCTGTAATAGAAAAAGGTTTAATATTCTGTGGGGTTACTGGCATTTATATTATCAGATACCTTGTAAACATCTGTACACCCAATGCTTACAGTTTTTACTAAAAAAAAAAGGAGTTATGTATTACACATGTAGCTTCATGAACAAGACTAAAATGCTTGTGCCTTGGTTCTTAAATGTTCACAACTTAGAAAAATGTTTATCTAATAATACGTGCAAATTCCCTATCTACACACTATTCATTCACAGCTCTAAAAATGATCTTAACAGTTGGCATCTAAAAAAATAAGATACATAGTTCCACCAAAAAATCAGTCTTGTCTAACTTCCTGCCTATGTCTTTATCCCTGAGGACAGAGGAACTAGTCATATTTGTAAGGGAAAAAAAATATTTGCAAAATAAAGAGATGAGTGAACGTCTTTTTTTATGAGCTACAAGGAAACCAACATCCTAGATTGTTTTGACAAAATTTTTGACATGTATTGTTTATGACACTGCTAAAAGGCAGTGGTTTCTCTGCTGAGAGTCCCTCTGCCTCCATCTTCAGCTACTTTATAGGCTGGGGAATGCTAAAGTGCCCAGGGCCAAAAAAAAAAAAAGAGCATTGTATTAATAAGAATAAGCAACATGGCTTATTCTATCAGGTTTCACAAAGATTTTGCAAAGCCAAATACATGTGTTGGGTTTTTTTCTTTCTCATAACCAGAAAGGTATGACTAAAAAAGCATTCTGGAAATCATGGAATGTTACTGCTGCTCTGAGTTTCTCATAGCACCCTGATGCAGTTGTTGGTTTTCCTGTCTCTTCAGTATGTATAAAGCATTTATCTGGTAATCTAGTGTAGGGTTCAGGACACCTCACTCACACATGTAGAGTTTGGTTGTCTCAAACCACCTTATTCTTTCAAATAGATGAATAAAGTAAGTAAAGCAACTATTTTACAGCAGGTTTTGTATCCAGATCTTGTCCATAACAGGAGCAGCTCAATATGGTGTGATCTTCAGTCTCACTAAAGGATGCTGAACTAGCAAGTTGCTCTCTACTTCCAACAGGAGGGATACAGAGATTTTTATTCCCCCCTTCACTCTACACAGTATTTTTTTTAAGGCTGATGCAGAGGTGGCTACAAAACATGAATGCTGCTGATGGGTACAGTCAGAGGTAGGGACCATAACACTCCCCTGGGTGTGCTGCACTTGCTGTATGGTGCTGGATGACGATGCTGCTGCCAACCAGCTCTTTAGAGTTTTAATGAGCGTTGTTTGCTTGAGATGTGCAACCAGTAGATGACTGACACTGTACCCTCATTCTTTATTAGCATGTACAGTTCTGAAGCTCTAGCTCTCTTTAAAATCAGGTTTAGGTATCACAGATAGGCAGCAAGAAACAGGAGAAAAAAACCCAAAATGTTGCTAAGCTATGATGGGTGAACAAAACAGTTTAAGGAAGTTTAATCTGAGACAGATTTCCACCCTGAATTAAAAAAAACAACCTAGACAGTGGAGAATTTAAGAGCTAAATTAGTTTACCTTGAACTTCTTACCACCCATTGTCTCCATGTCTGCTTCCTTGTCAATTGTGAAAGAGTTGGTTGTGGTGTGGCCTCCTGGGAAATGCTGTGTCCAGGTGAAGTCATTTCCATTCTGCATCACCTCAGTGACTATTTTACAATTCCTTCCCATTTCAATCTTGTCACTAGGGAGCCCTTCATCAGTACAAACATACAGTTTATCAAATCTAATTGCCTGCCAGCTGTATTTAAATTGAAGCATGCTAACAGTATGTTTCTTATCAGACATTGATGTCTGGGAGCATTTGATTTGTTATTTGGCTTTTTTTTTTTTTTTTTTTTTTTTTCCAGCAATAGCAAAGCTCCGAGTTTAAATTACTGGTATAAAGAAAGATTTGGGTGTACATCAATGTATTTGCTGAAATAGTAAGTTTTGGTCTTGTATTCTTTTCTCTGAGAAACAAAACACAGAATAAATGTATAGATACAAAGTATATATAAATATTCCCTTCTACTTAATCTATACATGCAGATATATGGAATTGAATGTGTATGAACTGGTGCCTTTGCTATATAGCTGCATCTATCTATTTACTAGTGCTTTTTAAATGAACACAAGCCCTTAATTTAAGTGTTAAGTGTTAACTTAAGTGTTAACTTAAGTGTTAACTTAAGTGTTAACTTAAGTGTTAACTTAAGTGTTAACTTAAGTGTTCCTAAGAGCACTAGGTAAACTCTGAACTGTCTTCTGAAAGCATTCACAGAAACCTGAGGTTCTGACAAGCATTTTGGTACTAAATTTATACTCCTGGTGATAAAAGTGACCTTCACAATCATCATACCCCAGCCTTTTTGGCCCTTCCTTCTGCTGCCCCTGGAAATGAATACTGCTCCTGTAGGACAGGACTATGTCCTGTGGCTGATGGTGCTTCTTTTAAGAACAAAACCTGAATCTCCTTGATGAAGTGCAGAGCACTCCTACAAGTTTTAGCCCCTGTTGATAGCACAGTTCAGTAAAAAAAACCCGGTTTGTTTTAAAAACAAAAGTATCTTTACCTCATTTATAACCTTGAAGGCTCACACCCTGAGACATACTTACCAATCTTCTTCACAAAATCATCATAGTTCTCATCGCTTTCGAATTCGTATTTGCCTGCGAATGCCATGTTGCCCTGGTGATGTGGCTGGTAGAGCAGAACAGCAGCTGGAACAAAGAATGGGTAAGTGCAGATGGCTTGAGGCTGTCGTTTTTATCGACCAGACCAAGTTGTTCAGCCCACCTCCACCCACACCCCTTGGAAATATCCTTTTATGATCTATGTAAGTCACTAGCATGGATGCCATTGACCTGTATGAACATCCAGGTTGTAATTCAATTACACATCCTCGACGATAAGCTGGATGGAGATCAGCAGCAATCAAGGACAAAAGCTCACTTTTCAATTTAGCCCATATTTAAACCCTGCTAGATTTGTATTGTCGAGATTACACTGATTTTTGCAGTCAGGATAAACTAATGGTAAAATATGTTATAATGAAACGGGCAGAAAACAGCTTCAAAGCAGTGGCCTGAGATCACAGCCTTGCTCTATTTGGAAGCGTACCCTAAATTAGTTAAAATATCAAAATGAGAAACAAGCTGCACAGGTTCCTGAGTAGTTCTGCTAGGATATGGGCAGTGCTAAGACTGTGGGTAAATTATTGCACCTGCCCTTATGTTTCACCTTATGTCCACACAGAAAAAAAAAAAAAGAGAATTATGAAATGTTACACTGTTTGGATATAAAGTAGATTAGTTTAGTCTGTGGCACCACGGTCCCCTATCTTAATTTAACCCTGCATGCTAAGGTGAGAACATGTATATTTAGAGGCAAGAAACTGCTATGAAGAACAGGGATTAAAAACATGGAAAACAAAGGTCCACTAAAGGTCACCACTACTCTCCTTGGTGTACCTTCAGATTAATGTATCCTGGGCAACTATCTCTGTATTTCTAATAAATAGACTTGTTCACACTCTGTCAGAAAATGAGACAAGCTTCAGTAAGGGAGTGAAATTCCAGTAAAACATGAAACACCAAAAATCACGGTATATCATTAGTGTAAAACTCTCCAGATTAGAAGCATTGCCATATCTAAGAGTTTGAATTACCAATAGCATTGTCTTGGAGTTTGCAGCCAGCTGCACACCCCCTTCAGCCTGTGCTTGAAATCCAGCGTGCTGGAGAGAGGAAGGTAGTTTTGCAAGGTGTTCTGCTGAGCTGAGACAGAATGGTGTCCCTCAGTGAGTCCTGCCTCCTGAAGGTCCTCCTCAGATGGTCACACGCTGCCTTGATGTGGCCTCAGGGACTGGGGACTGGGTGTCCCTCATGCCACACCACGTTCAAAAGGAGCTAGAAATAAAACAGCTGATTTGTCACAGCGTGCCAGTGTGTACAGTAACTCTGTACATTAGTAGCTGTCAGGGGGGTTGAAGTTTTTATTAAACTATATATTTTCTCTATACATAAACATGAATATATAATACTGCATATATAACATTACTATAATATATTCATATTTGCTATATATCCATATATTTAATGGCATATTACTCGTCAGGGCATGGTGCAGCTCAGTGAAAAAAATCCTTCCTAATTTGTATTACATTTTTATTTTACTTACTAAGCTGCCTTTATGCAAAGCCTCTGCTGTCTGTAAATAGCCTTTAAACTAACTGCAGCATATGCAGGACATCTGAAGTTTGAATAGGGAAAAGTCTTCTGTCTTAGGGAAATTTTTGCAGTTTCAAAACTTCCGTTACAGGGGAAAAAAGAGAAGGATTCCAGAATAACACACCGATTGATGGGTGAAAAGTCTCAAGCAGGTGAGAAATGGACTTTTAATGGAAAAGAATTTTCTGACCAGAAAAGACTTTAGAAAATTCCGAGTCAGTTTTGTGAGACATTATACCTGTGGACTGAAAAAAGAGCTTACATCGTAGGTTTTTTAGTTGGGAATTTATATTCCTTTTGGTTTGGGTTATGTTTTTTTGTTTTACCTACTTTCTCTTCTGAAGTCTTTGAAAAAGTCACTTCAAAACCTTACATCTTCTTATGAAAGGAAACAAAACTTTCAAATGGAGATGTGGGTTTCGAAGTTGACAATGATCCTTTTAAAACTATTTCCTTGGGTATTATGTTCCTGGCAGGAAAGCAGTTTTCTGGAACAGATGCAGAAAGTGAACAAGAGTGAAGCATAAGAAAATCACGGTCAATTTGTAACATAAAAATGGAACAAATGTCCTAGGAATTACTGCCTTCCCACCCCTAACCCTTCGCTCTCCCCGTATTTACTCAGCTCTAAATTGTACCACGCTGTGCAGTAGCTGCCTATATTGTGTTGGAGTTCAGGACGCCACAAAAGCCATACCATCTGCTGTCTGCTTGCAATTAAAAGGATGTCTCCAGACTTGAAATAGAAGAGAGCCATATACCTTCCCTCTGTGAACATTCACCGTGTCCTGTGCTCAGCATTCCAAACACAGGGGTGTGGGAGAAAAGTACCAAGCTGGGGCTTTCTGTATCAATTACAAATACGTAAGATACAGGGAAGGAACAAGAGAAACTTGTTTCACCACTACAATTTTCTGATTTAAAAGTGTCTGAGAAATGATTCTGACTGTCCTGCAACCATATTTGATGCTAGGTTTTTTTAATTGAAACTCCTGCAGCTTAATCCCAAGATTGCTGAACTGAACGACCAATTGTTGCAGGAGCAGACAACTGAAAAGGAAACTTTCTTTATCAGCTGGACCCAGATGCTTAGGCCCTATTTATATAAAGAAAAACAGCATTAGCATGGAAAACAATGAAGTGGTTGCACACACATAGAAGCCTCAGTTCTTATTGCTACGGTAAAGCTAAGTAGATAACCAGTTAAGCTACAACAGTGTAAACTCTATGCCATTAATAGAGGCAACCCCCCTAGGAACTCTAGCCATACAGATTCAAGAATACCATTTAGAGGAAAGCATCAGCAAGCCTATTTTGGATGTGAGAAAGATGAAATACTGAGACAACGTGACCTATCGGAGCTTATGGTATAGGAAATGGATGATGCAGCCAGTAAGGAATCCTACATCCAAGCATTAATCCAGCGTCCACCGGACGGCTCATTAATTTAAACATTCTTATCATAAACAAGCCCTTAGAAGCAAACAACAAGAGCTCTGAGCAACCATTTACTGTCAAACAGCCACCCAGGGAGTTTTGCACTTGCTCTACTGATGGGCTGTGAGAATCTTTACAGCTGCTTAGCGTGAGCAAGTCTCTAGTGAAGATTCTTGCCATCGCTGTGTGGCTCTGTATGTACTGAGAGGTAACCGGTGTCTGGTCGCGGCTTTGCTTTCCGAGAGTGGGTGAGCAGCCAGATTGTCCCCAGGTCAGCTGAGCACTGAAGGCCTCTGTCTTGTACTAGGCTGTCAGTGTTCCAGAGACTTGCACAACCCCGTGAAGAAGGTAAAGGAACTCAAGCCATGTTTACATAAAATTTACTGGGGGACAATACCATTGGCATAGTGACACTGCATGGACCTTGGAAGATAGATCAAACTGGATAAGGAAAACACCACAGCTCTGTGAAACAGAAAGAAGATAATCAGATTATAATCAACAGTACTTCAGCTTTTATGTTCTATCTATAAAGATCAAATTATATTGATAGCTGTCTTGTGACGGGATATAAAGATGCTGACACGCACACAACCCTACAATAGTCAGAGTTTGCCTACAGTGGAGACATGGTGGACATGGAAACAGCGTGGAGTACAGTAAACTACCAAGGAATAACTATTTGACTGGGTGGGTCCCTCCTGGCACACATTAGGTATGAGTTTATTCACCTCCAAGGAGCTGTAGGCTGTGCTGTACAGGAGAGCTCCAGAGCAAGTTACAAACATCCCTCCAAACAATATGCAAAAGGAATAAACACAGTGTTAATGAACGTGCTTAGCTTGCTCTGCCTGGCTGCTGAGGATCAGAATCAGTTTAGAACAAGTCTGTGAGCAAACGTGTCATCATCTGGACCTGGCTGCGAAGAGGAGTTTTGAATGTGCACCCATGCTTCTGCTGAAAAAACTCTTTATTTTCACCCCTGCCTTTTTTGTTATAATCATTCCTGCCTTTTTTTCCTATAAAATGTAATTAAATTTGATATTATATTAAAGAATGACAAATTTCATTAAGCATTCTTACAAATACCAAGTCAGGACAATGTTTATTTCAGGAATAAAGGAATGGGGGCCCTCTGACTTTACTGAAGTTATGGTCACTTGCCTGGTCACTGAGGTTAGTCATCCAAGTTCCTATCTCTTCAGTTCAGTCAAACCCAGTATCCATTTCATGACCTTACTTTGCATTTATAATATCTGTGATTTTCCTGCCTCTTCAGAGCCGTGAGCATGTGATGTTTCTTTTGCAGAGCTCTGCAGCAGTGCTTCAGCTGGTCACTGTACAAAGTGTTGCAGAGAACTCCAGAATTCTCTAGTAAAAAATAAATATAAACCAAAATTATTTATGTCTATGTACACATATGTTTTAAATACTTTACGTGTATTTAATCCATCACAACCACAACATTGTAGAGCCTACACATAACTTTGGTTATACTTGTGCTTAACAGATCTCAGTTCAGATCCAACTGAATTTAACAGCTGTAACTGAGACCAGTGGAAAAATAAAAAGATATTTCCCTGGCACAAGGTGAGAATCGTAACGGAGAAAGGCAAAAGAATAAAAAGCTTCAGCTGTAAAAGCTGCGAAAGCTCTCAGAAAGCTGCCTTTCTCTGCGGTGTACTTCACACGATCTAGCATTTGCAATGGAGAAGGCCGCAGCGGCTCGTTATGTAGGTCAAAGAAAATATCATTATTCTATAGCAGACGGTGCCTGCCATCTGGTGGCCAACTGTCAGGGCCAGGCAGTGTGTCCTACACCGAGCCCCCACTAACCCCTGGAAGCACCTAGACTCAGTCAGAGCATGCCAGGGTTTGCAAGGAGACCCGTGCCCCAGCTCAATCTCCAAGATGAATCACTGGTCCCATCTTTCTTTAACTGTAAGAAAGGAAAAAACTCATTCCTCTTTCTTCCATTTCCTCTGTCCAGCTCCAGAAGAGTCATGTTAAGTGTATCATTCGGATTTACAGAATATATCCAAAAATATACCTGCATTTCTACAGGTTATCTTCTCCTTCCCCTCTACTCTGCCCCGGTGAGGCTGCATCTGGAGTGTTGTGTCCAGTTCTGGGCCCCTCGGTTCAGGAAGGACAGGGAACTGCTCGAAAGAGTCCAGCACAGAGCCACAGAGATGATGGAGTGGAACATCACGGAGATGCTGAGGAAAGGCTGAAGGAGCTGGGGCTCTTCAGCCTGGAGAAAACTGAGGGGTGATCTCATGAATGGTTGTAAAGATGTAAAGGGCGAGTGTCAGGAAGCTGGAGCCAGGCTCTGCTCAGGGATGTCCAGTGACAGGACATGGGGTGCAGCTGGAGCATGGGAGGTTCCACATAAACATGAGAAAAAACTTCTTCATAGTGAGGGTGACAGAGCCTGGAACAGGCTGCCCAGGGAGGTTGTGGGGTCTCATTCTCTGGACACATTCCAAATCCACCTGGACATGTTCCTGTGTGACCTGCCCTGGGTGATCCTGCTCTGGCAGGGGGGTTGGACTTGATGATCTCCAGAGGTGCCTTCCAACCCCAAACATTCTGTGATTCATAAGTTTCATTTTGGAACATGGTTCTAAATCAAGATGATCTCCTAAGCACTGACTCATGGCATCACACATCACACACTATTGCCTTTGCTTACACCCCCCCTCCCAGTGCCCACCCCTCTGGGCGAGCACCAAGCCCCATGACTGCTTTGTACAGATTTCATTAAATGTCCCAGATCAGAGGCCAAGTGCTGTCTGCCCTGAATTCAGAGGGAATCATCTACAGCTCAACACAATTTCATGAATCTGACTTGAGGTGCAAACGCTATTTGGGGCAAACGCTATTTGGGGCAGACTGGCATCTCTGAAAGTCGCTGGCTAGAGCGAGCTACCACAGAACACAAAGGAAGGTGTGCACGCTTAGATGGAGCAGCGCTGCTTGCTGGAAGGGACCTCAGAGATCATCTCATCCACCCCTCTGCCACAGGCAGGGATGCCTCTCAACTACAGCAGGTTGCTCAAGGCCTCATCCAACCTGGCTTTGAGCACCTCCAGGGAGGGGCATCCACAACCCCTCTGGGCAATCTAGTTCAGAGTCTCACCACCCTCCTCCTGAAGAATTTCTTCCTAAGATCCAATCTAAACCTATCTTCCCTCACTTTAAAACAATTTCCCCTCGTCCTGGACACTTTAATGAAGAGTCCCCCTCCAGCCTTCCTGGAGGACCCCTTCTGGTACTGGAAGGCAGTTATAAGGTCCCCTCCAGAGTGTCCTCCTCTCCAGGATGAACCGTCCCGGCTCCCTCAGCCTCTCCTCGTAGCAGAGGTGCTCCAGCCCCTGGATCATCTTTGTGGCCTCCTCTGGACTCGTTCCAACAGATCCATGTCCCTCTTATGGTGGGGACATCAGAACTGGACACAATATTCAAGGTGGGATCTCACAAGAGCAGAGTAAAGGGGGAGAACCACATCTCCTGACCTGCTAGTCACACTCCTCTGGATGCATCCCAGGACACGGTTGGCCGCCTGGGCTGTGTGAGCGCTGCCAGCTCATGGTGAACTTCTCATCAGTCAACACCCCTTAAGTCCTTCTCTTCAGGGCTACTCTCAACCTAGTCTGTAACTGTTCCTGGGACTGGCCCAGCCCAGATGTAGGGCCTTGCACTTGACTTGTTCAACCTCATGCTGTTTGCCCTGGCCCATTTCTCCAGCCTGTCAAGGTCCCTCTGGATGGCATCCTGTCCCTCCAGTGAGTCCACTGCACCACACAACTGGTGTCATCAGCAAACTTGCTGAGGGTGCCTCGATGCTGTTGTCCACATCACTGACAGAGATGTTGAACAGCACTGGACCCAGAACAGACCCCTGAGGAGCTCCGCTTGTCACTGGTCTCCATCAAACCATTGATCACAACTCTGAGTGCAACCTCCTAGCCAGCTCCTTATCCACAAGGTGGCCCATCCATCAAGTCTACATGTCTTCATCTTAAAAGACACGGATGTCATGTGGGACAGTGTCAAATGCTTTGCACGAGTCCAGGTAGATTATGCAGAAAAGCTCAATATTGTATTTAAATTTACCAGGATGACACCCGATGAACCGTGCAGCTGTTGTAGACACTCAGTATGAGTAAGTTGTCAGGGAAGTAAAACTCCTGTGGAAGCTTATACCCAAAGTTCATCTAAAGCAAGCATTTAAGTCTCTGTCTCCCAAGTCGGCCACCTCTGATATGCAAAACAGTCGAGTCTTCAAAGAGAGGGAACTTTCAGGAACCAAATCAAAGGCCTTGGATATCTTTACTTTCAGAATTTACTTGCCACAAAGTCATAAATATAAGGCTTTTGCGTTTTCTGTCATGTTGGAGTCACCCTGCCCTTGAATGTCTCCCAGCACGTTTTAAAGTCTATTAACCTTCCAGACAGTGTTGTACAAAGCCAACAGAGATAGGCTCAAAGACAAAATGGAGATAAGGAAAGTAATTCCATTAGTGAATGACTCAGACTGAGTGACTATCTTTGAAGTGCTTTTAGAACTGGAATGCAATTGAATGGGGAGTACAGGTTCAAAACAAAAAGTAGGAACTCTCCAGTGAAAAGACAGTTACACTTAATGATTCTTTCAGAATGAAACTTCATCAGGAAAGCTTGTAAATTCTTCAAACAGCTGTATCTGGCAATTACTCAGTGAGTCTCCATAGTAAACGGCTAATGATTATTAATTCCTTTGGTATTTAGAGTAATCATTCATAATGAATTCAGAATGAACTCATTTGGTGGTAATGTAATGTGTAATTCCATGGGAGTCCTATTATAATATTGCCTTATTAAGTATCCATTTACTACAGTGCGAGGTGTTACTATTTTAAACCCATAAGCGGTAGAAAAATAATTACTAACAAGATGTGGCTGAATTATTGAAAAGCTAATGCTTGTACTGCGTCCAAATATTCAAGAGGAAGGCATGAGCCAGCTCTACAGGACTTCTACAGGTGACATAGTACAGACTCTGTCCTTGCCCCATAGGTGACATCCTGATGGGTAGGATCTGGTTAACAAAACCAGGAAAGAAAGCGTCCTACCAGAACCTCAGAGGTAGAAACATTTCTGGGGAAGAAAGGCACAAAATCCAGTATTTTGGGGAGTCCCTAAAACTAAATTTGATTGTTTCCTGCCAAATCAGGAAAATCTTTAGTCTGTTTGGATCTCCAGAAAGCTAGTTCCCGGAGAGCAAGACAACCTAAGTGTTTGAGTCACGCTGTACAAGCTGCCACAGCTTCTCTTAGGAATCGTTTGGCTCTGCAGCCCCTGACTGGTGTTTCTGATCTCCCAGTGCTACCTCAATGGGAGTGCTGAGATCTGGCTCAGGCAACTAAAGACAGAAACTTAAGCCCCAACTCCCCCCTCCCAAAAAAAAAAAAAAAAAAAAAGCAAAAGAAAATTGGTGCTTAGTTTTTCAGGTGGTTTCATCTGTTTTCAGCTGATTTGGTTCTCTGAACTGTCTCAATTGCATGGTCAGGCCCTACCAGTACAACAGGAATGACCCCACCATCATCAACAGGTAGCCCTTTCCTTGGCCTGGTGCTCTGCAAGCCCCAGAGCAACTGAGAGCAGCTTGAGGATGTGACAGTGCTGCTTAAACTGCTCAAATGTTTCCTCGCTGTCCTTGAGCCTCCTCCTGCTTTGTGCTGGCACAACTGTTCCTGCGGTAGCGTAGCAATCAGGGCGAGGGCCTGATTTGAAGTAAAAATACCAAAGAAAATGAGAAGATTTAGCGATCAGTGCTCTGATCCAGTTCTTCACATGATCGCACAAACAGCTGTACTGGCATAACACAAGTATCAGCATAGAGAAGGAATGAGCAGCTGGTGGATTATCGGCACAAGGTGATTATGCCACCGAAACACGCTCACTGTTAATCGTGGTCTGAGTTATACTTCACGATCTGTATTGAAAGAATAAAGAAGTCCAAACTGATAACAGTAAACAAGGCTCTGGAGAGGAAAAGCAGAAATAGCTCCTGCTAATTGAGCTAGTGATATGTGCCTAGCTCGGGTTCACTGAACAAATTTTCTGCAAGCTGAAGGCTCAGGATGAATTCTCTGAACTCATTATTTCCCCATGTCTCTTCAGAGTCCAACACCCAAGCAAATCGCTCAGCACTCCCGGACTCAGAAGCACCAAAACAAAGACCTGTGAGGGATCTCTCTCATCATTTGAGTTTCTTCTAGAACTGAAAGCCCTCTATACATTTTCTTGTCTTTGTTACCATAGAGTAGGCAGCTTACTCCTCTGCACCGACTCCCATTTCAGAAAACCTTTGTGGAACAAAGGCGACTGGGACCTACAATACCTTCCAGCTTAAGAAGTTTCACTGGTATGCTCCCCACCCTTTAAACCAAGATAATTAACAGATATACTATGTTAAGTAACAGGTATACTACAGTAATCAACAGATATGCTACAGTAATCAACAGATATGCTACAGTAATCAACAGATATACTGAAGTAATCAACAGATATACTGAAGTAATCAACAGATATACTGAAGTAACAGATACACTACGATAATGAACAGATACACTACGATAATGAACAGATATACTACAGTAATTAACAGATAATGAACAGATATACTAATATAAGTACCAGATACACTAAGATAATGAACAGATATACTGAGATGTTTTGGTTTTACTGTAAGACTGATACCAGCAATTTCTTGGACAACCAGTTCAAATTCAGCTCAATCTAACGAATTAGAGTCTAAGAGTCTTTTATTTCTTCAGGATTCTTCCCTTTAATTAGTTATCTTATACCAAATGTTATCAACTGCATCCAAATCGATGGCAATGATGAGTGAGAGTGGACCTAGGAAACAATCTTGATTTTTAAGTGTTAATAACAAGTAAAAGGGTAACAACAGTAACAATGTAACAAGAGAAGACTTGAGGGTGTTTGTTATGCCAGTTGCAACTCTTGTCATCTGAAAATGCACAGCAAAACTACTTTTGGCTGACATGAATTTGGCCCACACAAAACTGTTAAGATTTCTTTGAAGTGGCATTTTGGGATAAAGAGCCACTACAGAACATTTTGAACCTCAATAATACAGACAATTGTTGCTAAAATAAAATATATAATTCAAGCTTATCTGCAGAGTCTTCTGGTAAAAGCAAGCTGAGGTTGAAATACTGCCTCTAGAGATTTCTTTGAACCATCTGTTTATAATAGAAGTCCCTATCAGAAAATAACTATGGTTCTAATAAAGTTTGAAACTGACAACCCTAAAGGTAGGAATCTTTACAACTACTGTTATGGACTTTCCCGACCAAAACTCAATAGTCATCTCCCCTTTATCTACATAGTTCATGTGATGTGTTGTAAAGATTTTATTACTCGATAGTAAATGGATGACTGTACTTGCTGACACATCAGGACAACATAACTCCAAATGGAAGCTTATCTTCAATGTAATCTAGTCTGATTTGGAGACCTTGTCACATGGCCTTGGTCTTCTAAGCAGCTCTCAATCACCTAAAGGCAGGGGGAAGCTACACACCAATATAAAATGAATGTGTGTTGTACCTACATTTAAAATGAGTGGGAACCAAAAGCAGGGAGGGTAACTGAATGCAATAGGCTGTCAACAGCAGCAGCACCACTGACAGGAGAGAAGGAAAGGAAAGGAAAGGAAAGGAAAGGAAAGGAAAGGAAAGGAAAGGAAAGGAAAGGAAAGGAAAGGAAA